>PVJA010021594.1:30000-35294 GCA_004027025.1 Myocastor coypus | reverse complement strand
TTTATTTATTTATTTGTTTGTTTGTTTATTTACTTATTTTTTTATTTTTTATTTTTTTTTATTTTGACTTTTTGAGACAGGGTCTCACTGTGCAGTTCAGGCTGGCCTTGAGCTCACTTTTGTAGCCCAGGCTGGTCTCGAACTCACAGCGATCCTCCTGCCTCAGCCTCCGGAGTGCTGGGATTACAGGCGTGCACCACCACGCCCGGCTATTTACTTATTTTGCCTACTCACCCTGCCTTGGGGGTGGGGCTGGCGCAACATGTGGTACCAGGCATGGTGTAGCCTTGAGAGGGCAGTGTGTGAAGCACAGAGTGAGAAATCAATTCAGTGGAAACCTCAGAAGTTTGGAAAAGCCAGAAGCATGGATTGTCTAAGGGAAACTGCAAAGATGGAGCAAGGTTGGCCTAAGAGAGAAGCCATGAGAGATACCACCATGAGTGCCTTAGGGGTAGAGCCACGAAAGGCCTTTGGCGCTCAAACTCAGTGCAGACTACTTCAAGTGTTCCAGTTGGAACTACTGGATTCGATGTTTGCCCTGCTGGATTTTGGTCTTGTGTTGGTCCCAGTGTTTTGTATTCCGCTGTTGGCAACTTTTGGAATGGTAATGTTTATCTTGTGCCTTTGAATGTTGGATGTGTTTGACTTTTGTACAGGAGCTCACAGTTGAGTTTGCCTTGGATCTTGGAGAAGACTTGAGACTTAGACTTTTCAGCAATGCTGAAACTATTGGGACTTTGGAAACTCTTCCACTTAGACTAAAATGTCTTTTGCACAAAGGGATGTGATCCTATTCATGCTGATAGATGCAAGAGGAAGTCAGACTCCAGATCTACGCTGGATGCAGGTACCAGCAGGTGGTAGGAGTAGATGAGGAGATGGTGTTGAGGCTTTCAAAGCCAGAGCAATTTAGGCTTCCCGGCCTCTAGCTGCAGCAGGTAAAGCCTGTGTCCTTTAGATCACACCTTTCAAGGGATATCTTTCCATCCCACTCTACTCCACAACCATAGTTGTCTCTCATGGCTGTCTCTCTCCCAATCACTCTGGGTGTAAGGGGTGGGGTAACATCAGAAGCCCTAAAGTGAAGCCATTCCATGGCTGCTCTTAGTCCCAGGTCCAAACAATTAACCTTACCCTAGAATGGCACCTGATCAAGTACTCTCTCCAGACATATGGTGGACATCTGGACCAGGATCATTCACCACCTATTCACTGCTGAAGGACTTCTGTGAGAAAACAATTGTACACTGTCTCTGAAAACTATGGTAACCACCAGTCTGTTCTACCAAATTTTTCTCTGAGGCTCTTTGGAGCTCCCAGCATTCACTTTGTTTCTGTAGGATTGGTACATGCCTATAATTCCAGCACTCAGAAGACTAATGCAGGGGGATTCCTGTGAATTTGAGGCCAGCCTGGACTACTTAGCAAAGTTCTGCCTCAAAAACAAAAGGAAAATAATTTTCAGCAAGGCAGATGAAATTACTGATAGGCAGAAATTTTAAAGTACATGGTCAAATAAATACATCCTGGGTGCTCAAAAGCAAAAGATACATCATTGTGTGGTGTGGAGTGTGTTTGGATTTTTAGGTGGAAATGTGTGGAACCTGTATATGTACAGACAAAGAAGATGAAGGTAGAGGTCATCTCTGGAGGAAGTGGGCTGGTGATGTCCCACCCACAAGTCATAGCTATTGAAATAGTAAGTCCTACTTACAGGTAAAAAGGAATAGCCAGAGTCCACTTGCAGGCAAAGGGGGTGGTCCAGGCTAAAGCACCTTGAGGATTTTTTATTGAGCTTGTGCTCTGAGCCTGAAGTATTTATGAAAACCAATCTTCAAATTATGATTTTTATTATGTCCTTTTTACTTATTTTCATTTCTTCTCTCCTATATAACTGGCACTACGTCAAAGTGTATGTGTGTCATGGTGTGTGTGTGTTATGTGTGTGCGTGTGTGTGTGTACAGCTACAACTTCAACAGCAGTAATCATTGGTCATGCTAAAGGCTTCAGTTTAAATTTTGCCTCTCTAGGCGATGCTTGTGTTCTACACAGCAGTCATGCAACCCGAGGCTCCAAAGGATTTGACCTTCTTGAGGGCACACATCTAGAAAGAGACCATCTCACGCTCTGACCCAGGCTCATGCAATTCTAAAACCATGCCATAGACTCCTACACATCTATTACCTCATTTTCCTCACATAACACTTTTTTATAAGGTTCAGCTACATTGTCTTCCAATGCCTATTTGTTAAGTTTAAACTCCCTGCTTTCTCGGCCCTTCTAGTTAAGAGTGTTTTACTTGGGGAGGGATCAATTTTGGTTTTATTCTTTTCTTTTGTGAAGTGACAATTTCCCAATTCATTTTTCCAGTTTTAGCTCTATTCATGATTGTGTAGAGATATTTTAAAGCTTTAATTCATGTTGTAATACTACTTTTCCTTTCATTGTTCATGTCAGATACTTATTAACATTTCTTAAAAATTTATAAAGCAATTCTGAGCTGTCAGAGAAAAAAAAAAAAAAAAACCTCTTTAAATTTCAGATTATTAACTTGCTGCCTATTCTCCATATAAATGTGTTTTCTATCAGCCAGTGGTGTCACAAGACTATTTGTATAAGACTTAATATTCAGAAAGTAATTTTACAGTTTTACACGGAGGAATGTTTTCCTGCAGTCTGTGATCTTAAGTATGCTGCCAACTTCTGCTACCTGTCAGGTTTCCCTCTGCCTTGAACTTTTCTTACTGTCATTCATCTGAAGGCACTGGTGGCCATTGCCTACAGCATACAAAGGTGCCCTCAAGATGATGGAGTGGTGAACAGCAGAGAAACAGCCCCTCTGAGGTTTGATGTCTAAACAATGGAATATAGCAATGTTAAAAAGAGAAGAGGGGAAGTGGGGCCCAAGGGCCCAGAAAGGAGCTGAAGTGAGTGGTGAACCCCATGGGGAGAGGGAAGAGAGACTTCACTGAAGGAGGACGGAGTAAGGGGAGGGTAAAAACTCAGCGTGAACCACCGTTTTGTGTTGCTCACTGCTCAGCAGAGGTCTAGGCCATCCTGTGAAGCTGCTCAAGTTCTCAGGAAAAGCCCATGTGCAGGGCTGTGGGAATGGTTCTGCGCATGAGTTCTGGGACCTTGTCAGGCCTTCTTTCCCAGCCAGTTTTAGCCATGCCCTGCCTTCCCACCTGTCTTAGTTACTTTTTACTCGTTGCTGGAACAAATACCCAACACTCAAAATGAGGGAAGGAAAGGTTTATGTAGCTCACAGTTCGTAGAGGTTTCAGTCCATATTTGGCTGGCCCAACACTGAGTGGAGCAGGGCGGAGAGCATCCAGTACATGGTGGCAGAACAGCAGCAAAATGGTGGCAGAGGCAGCCAATCAATCAGGGCAGCAGAGCAACAGCAACAGCAACAGCAGCAGCTCGAGTCTGTCTCTCTGTCTGTCTTTATATTACATTCAGGCTCTCCGCCTTAGCCCCCGCCTTAGGCTACACGCATAATCCCAGAAGTACTTCCACCCATAATCTCATCAGTACTAAAACCCATAATCCCAGGGATCATGGATCAAGTCTCAAACTCTAGAAGTCCCCACCCAATGACTACATGAGGCTTTGGGGGACAACTAGACATAAACCATAACACCACCTCAATTTAACAAATTGTCACTCATCTCTAAAGCCATTAAAAATGAAGACACAGATAATAGCTTTGTTTGCTCAACTAAAAGTCTTATGCAGATTTTTAAATAATAAAGGAATAGGAGATTGAAGGGAATTGATTTGGTATTATCCAAGAGGAGGCATTCAGGACACAGCCACATGTTATCTTCGGCATTGTATACTAGACACTTCTGCAGGTAGGGTAGACATTAAGCAGGAAGGAAAGAGACAAGGAAGATCATAATTTATAAAGGGTACTTTTAAGAGGATTGAGACTTCAAAGCACAATCAGGATTAACCAAGATTTTCCATATCTATATTCCCCAGACTACTTTAATGCTTCTTTTCTTCCAGTGTTATCAGATCCAAAGTCCCTTAAGGATGTTAGTGTTCTATAAATTACCTTAGCTGATAAGGTAAAAGGGGCAGGCACCTAATACTAAGAGAAATAGATTCAGCGGGAGGCTCTGCCTAAGGATACCCTTCTGCAGGACCGCATTCATGTGCTACTGCTGAATGACAATGAGGAAGAGAATGAAATCAGGCCACTAGGACCAGGCCACTAGCTCTACTAAGGTCCAAATTTCTGTCAGAGTCCCCTTCCCTCTACCCGGTGCCGTGTGAAGGTGGGAGGTGAAATGAATGTGTTTTTCTGCTGCGTCATGAAAGAAACATGAATGGTGACTCAGTGATTTGGTGTGGCTGGTTAGAATCCTGCCATTTTCCTTTTCACCTCAGCCTGCAGCTACAAGCTGTGGTTGGAAAGGGAACAGGGACAAATGTTCCTCTCCATCGGACCACACCCTAAAGATGTGTGCCATCAGGGCTTTGCCCACAGGCCGACGGTGGGAAGAGCTCCGTGTAAGCCCTTTACAGCGGTCCACAACACATCTCCCAGGACCTCCCTTGGACCTAGCGCTGTCTTCTCCAGCATTGCTGGTAGTACTTTCACAAGGTTATTGTGCCAAATGAACAAGGAATTGAATGTAGCATGAGACAGTGTGGGAAAAGCAGCCCCACTTTAATCAGGCTATGATACCCAGTAAGTACACTCCTGCCAGCCAAAATGGCACAAGTGCCTGAGCACACTGGCTTTAAGAATCTGAAATTTGGGGTGGGTCTAAGGCACCTCCCATGGGATCCTCCAAAACGTGATTGACAATGTGATTGACAGGCACTAAGCCATGCCAGTTGACCTATTGTGCATGTTCTTCCCCATAATTCGCTTTGCTATAATAGGAGGTGTGAGATACAGTTCATAAGCATGAACCTTCAGGGAGCTCAAAGTGAAGGAAACTTATTGCAGGTCATGCAGGAGAACTTGGTATACACTATCTTATCTTTATCTCTGGGTGGTAGACCTTAGAACAAACATGGGTGCTGGCCCTGGGATGCAGCCCAGGTTCCAATGAATGGGGGGGTGGTGTGCTATAGCTCCAGTTGTATTCTATATTAGTAGTCTTCTGAGACCTCACTCACTGAAGGGCTGCTTCTCCAATGCCAGCTTCCTCCCTCCACTAGATTGGGTTTTGACATTCTTTTTTAAATGTTTGTGTCATTTTATTCATCTGCTATGGCTCTGTTTTTGCTTGAGCTTTTTATAGAGAAAAGTAGCAAAATTTTTTCTAGTTTT
>PVJA010021594.1:0-25000 GCA_004027025.1 Myocastor coypus | reverse complement strand
CTGGTGGTTTAAGCACTTGCCTGGCATGTACAAGGACCTGTGTTCAATCCCAGGTACCACATGCTATGCTGGCCCCAAAACCAGGTGTGGGGACGCATGCCCATACCAGTGCTGGGGAGGCTGAGACAGAAAGATCACTACCACTATACATCTGAGCTGTGTAGTGAGACCCTGTACCAAATAAATAAAAGATTGGGGCCCGGCAGGATGGCTCAGTGGTCTAAAGCGCCTGCTTAAGAAAGCTTAGGCGGCTGCAGAGACCGTGGTTCGATTCCCGGCACATGCTGCACCAGCCCTGCCCTCAGGGCAGGCTGATCTGGCCATAAAAATTAATAAATAAACAAACAAACAAAAGTTCTGAAACAAGAAAAAATAATGATAAAATAAATAAATTATTAAAAATAAATAAATAATTTAAAAATTTAAATAAGAGGCTCTGAGGGCTCACAGCAAAGGGATGCCCATCTTAGACTGGGTGGATAGGGTTGGCTCCCCAGAGAGGGCGCTATAGCACCGATTCTGAAAGCAAAATAGCCAGAGAGGGGCCAGCGAGATAGTTCAGTGGACTAAGGAGGGAGAGAGGTGGACACAGCTAAAGGAGCTCTGAGGTATTTAGCAAACTTCTAGTAGAGCAGTTTGTTCAGTGTGGATGGGTGGGAAAGGATGAAAGGGGGAAGCTGGAGAGGAGGGCAGAGGCAGACACTGCATCTCAGGGCAAAGACCCTGAAGATGCTCAATACCCAGGAAGAGTTGTAGGCAGGGGAGAGACAGGGTCAGATTTGAATTCTAGAGAGGTTATTCTGGCTTTGCCACAAAGAGCCTATCAGGACAAGCTGGGAACACTGAGGGGTGAGGAAGCAGAAGTGAGGGTGTTCCCTCTGAGAGAGAAGTGATGATGCCGGGGTAGATCTGACTTGGTTGTGCAAGTGGGCCAGTGCTGGTCACCCTGGACACAGCTGGGGGAGAGCTAGCAGGACTTGGGGTGCCGAGGGAGAGGAATGGGACCACTCTAGCTTGATCATTTCCTGCCACGAACACCAGTCACTGAGATTCAAGCCACAGAGAAAGGAGGCACAGCTAGGCACAGGACAAGGCAGGGCACGATTCTGCAAAGATTCATCTCTCTTTCTGTCTGGTGAGGATGAGTCATAAGACTGCAATAAATTGTTAAACAGATTACACTTTGTATAAGTGCCTGTGGGGCTTGGATGGAGGGTGGTATTCTGGTGTTATGAAATTGGAAAACACTGAATTAGATAAAGCTAAATGGGTTTCGTTACTTCAGAACATCTCAGAGCTCTTAAGAGTCTGGAGTTCTTTATGCTAAGCTGGTAGACATTCCGTAGCATTTATCAAATCTGCTTGACCCTCAGCTGTAGCAGCCCTACACTTATCTACTTATATTTCCTGTAAAAACATGTCTTTAAATCGTCTTACTCAAAGCATGACTCACACACTAATATTTCTTAACAAATTAACACTCCACGGTAAAATATAGAAATGGATTGTTTAGAAAAATGTAATAACAATGTTGTATCTTGAATCTAATAATGAAAATAGTTGGGTCAAGCATGGTAGCACACACCTGTGATCCCAACACTTGGGAAGCTGAGGCAGGAGAATGACTATGAGTTCAAGGCCACCCTAGGCTACAAAGTGAGAACCTGTCTCAAAATACAAAACAAATGAAAACAAAGCAACTGGGTTTGTATTTTGTATATTTACTTCTTAGTCACAATGTTCTAGTTTCTTAATTTTATTGTATTTTTCAAAGATGTTGGTCAGCAAAAGATTCATAGTTAGAAAGAAGAGCCAGGTGTGGTGGCTCATGCCTGTAATCACAGCACTCAGGAGGCTGAGGCAGCAGGATCACTATGAGTTCAAAGCCAGCTTGGCTTACAAATGAATTGAAGGCCGACCTGAACTGCACAGTGAACCGCTGTCTCAAGAGGGCAATACAACAACAAAACAGAAAGACTAAGTAAAGCTAGTTCTGCAATGCAGGGAGACTGAGAGGCACCATCTCAGACGACACCGTGGAACATGTTAGCTCACAATGCTCAAACTCCCCCAACACCTGAGTTTTAAAACTCTGTACAGATACTGAGGCCTGCTCCGGAGATTCTGATATAACTTCTCTGGGGAGCAGCCTGACCGCGGGATTTGCGAGAGAACGTGGGTGCTTCTGATGTGCCAGGCTGAGCAGCACCACGTGCGAGTGCAGGGAATGCTTGGATCCCCGTGATTTTGGTGTTACCCTTATACACCTGGGTGAGGATCAAGGGTACACGGAGGACTCGCAAGGACTCTTGTAAATGGACTCGTGTGCCTCGTCCAGTTAGGGAAGTCTGGTGGAGATTTCTAGGCATTGATACTTTAATGAAAGTCATTTTTGATCAGAAAGTCGTTCTTGATCCCTCCAAAGGAAGTCAGGGAATCACTGACTTCAGGGAGTCTCATTGCAGATGGGGCAGCATCAGATGGGGCGGAGGGGTCTTCAGGAGCCTGGAATCAGAGGGAGTTTGGGACTTCAAATCTTTTTTTAAAACAATTTTTATGTATTTGGTACAAGGTCTTGATATGCAGCTCAGACTCAACGATCCTCCTGCTTCAGCCTCCCCAGCGCTGGGATTACAGGTGTGCGCCACCACGCCCGGTTTTCAGGGCAGCACCATGGTATACCTGGGGCTCTAGGTCTTCACAGCATGAGGTACTGGGGACTGATCCCGGCCCCTGTGATTGTCAGGCAGGCTGTTTCCTCAGGCTGGGACTTCAAATCTTTTGTCTTCTCTGTGTCTACAAAGCCAGGCAGTTATGGCTGGCTCTGGGGATCATGGAGCCAGGGAGGGCTGCGGGTGTTGAGGTAGGAGAGTGAGTGTTGGGGTAGGGGAACCGCTGGGGATGCTGGGTAGGTGAGTGGCGTAGGGTTGGGGGACATTATGGACCTTGCTACGGAGGAAGTCACACATGCGCTTCTTTTCCACCAAGCCAACGCAAACCCCTGAGAGGCAGGTTTTCAGAGCTGGGGGAAAGTGTGGCTCTTTGTGCCTGAAGTCGCAGCCCTTTGTGCTGAGCAGCCACTTTCCGTCTTTGCGGCAGCTGTGTTTCAGCGTGCTCCTCGCTTCCTAATGTGTCCTCTGAAAGGGTCCAGCTGTTTATTTCCATCAGCCACTGAATAGGATGCCTTTTACTTTGCAAAGCACAAATGCATTAGGACTTGATGTCTGCAGGAAAAAAGAGAGGAGAGAAGGGAGCCAGTAAAGTTGGGCTTTGACATTTGCTGGCAGAAGTTGAGGGCAAAAAAAATTACAGCTATTTTAAAAATGCTTCTAGGAGAACCAATGGGACAGGCCTGGAAGCAACGGAAAAACCGCATTTTGTTGCCACCCTGCTGGCTTGGCAACAACAGGATGTGCAATACTCCACTGTCTTGCTTATGTGACCTCAAAGGTCTAAATATTTGTGTCCTTCCAAAATACATGGGATGAAATCTAAGCTCCATTGTCATGGCGAAAAGAGGGACAGTATCTGGAGTGTGAGGCAGTGTGATGGTATGAAGAGGAACGACATCTGGACAGGGGTTGGGGCTCTTATGGGAGA
Organism: Myocastor coypus; assembly: GCA_004027025.1. NCBI lineage: Eukaryota > Metazoa > Chordata > Mammalia > Rodentia > Myocastoridae > Myocastor > Myocastor coypus. Next base: position 21,400 of record PVJA010021594.1, on the reverse strand, counting down.
GGCCCGGGGATGTTTGTTTGTCCCTTCTTTTACAGAAGGACACAGGTACCAAGTGCTGTCAATGGCTCAGAGAGAACCTCCGTTGGAGCATGGAGCCTCCACAACTGTGAGGAATGGATTTTTTTGACTCCCTCTCTGCACAAAAGTAAAACAATAAAATGAATATTTTTTATTGTTTATAAATCACTGAGTCTAAGGCATCTTGTTGTAGCCCTTGGAATTAAAAGCAAGGGTTCTAAGACAAAGGCCAACACCACTGCCAAACCGAGGGAAACTGAAGCTCAGTAAGGGAGACAAATCTCTTTATACAAGGGCACGCACGTGTAGAAGTTTAAAAAGAGTGCAGAACAGGGCTAGCCAGATAGCTCAGCAGACTAAAGCCCCGGCCTAGGCAGGTGCAGGGACTGCTCCTGAAGGCATTCTGAGAGGGGGATTGAGATTGGGGATGGGGTTGCACCCCTGTAATCCCAGAATTTAGGAGGCCCAAAACAGGAGAATCACTATGAGTCTGATCTGTGTAGTGAGATCCTGTAGGCCCTGTACTAAATACATTTTTTTAAAAAGTAAAAATTTGGTTGCTGGTAGAAAAAGAACAATTTATATAATGTAGACATTATAGTTGTATAAGCAACTGTTGAGTTTTAATTTTTTCTTATTGCTTTATACCCTTTGGTAACTTTTCTTTAAGATAAATCACTACTGTTTTAGGCACTGTTTTATGCCCTGAAGGTTCAGTGCACAGTGAATAAGGCAGACATGACTATTGCCTTCTCACAGTTTAAATTTTAGTGATGAACATAGCTATTGAATGACAAATTATAATAGTGGTAAAAGGTCCATGAAAATATGCATGATCATCTTCTGTAAATGCTTTCTTCTTCATTTTTATTTTATAAATTTTTATTGTTATATTCATTTAAGTTTATAAATCATTTATAATGTGCAATCTATTATTAATCTCATGTTATATATTCATTCCAGAAATATTTCCCTAAAATTCAGTGTCTACATCTTATGTCTTTAACATTTTAATATTTGTCTATAATTTTCAATATACTATATAATTATTGATTTTCAATAAAGTTAACGAGAAAAAATATGTATCATCATCTCTTTCTTTTCCCTTTCTTTTAAAAAAGCAATTCCCGCCTTCCTCCCTTCATCCTTCGCTTTATTCCCTCTTCTTTCCCTCCCTCCTCTTTTCCTTCTTTCCTCCCTCTCGTCCTCCTTTCTTTCTCTCTCTGGCAAAGCAGGCAGCCAGAGCAAGAAGACAGTCCTGCCCTAGAATCTCGTTTCAGAACTTTTGTTTGTTTGTTTATTTTTATGGCTGGCTCAGCCTGCCCTAAGGGCAGGGCTGGTGCAGCATGTGGTGCAGGGGATCGAACCGTGGTCCCTGCAGCTGCCCAAGCTTTCCTAAGCAGGCACTTTAGACCACTGAGCCATCCTGCCGGGCCCAGCCGTAGAATCTCTACAGGGCCAAGAGGAGGATGGAACAGCTAAGCATATGCACTGCATGGCAATCAGAGCCAATTTTCTCATAAGGAAGCATAAATATAGAAGGAAGAAATTCTTGGATGTTGACTTGGCATTGGAGATATTGTCATGAATTCTTAGATTTCAATATACATAAATAAAGCAATAATCAGAGCTGGGGGGGCACACATACACATATTTCCTAGTTTATTCAACCAAGAAGAACAGGGAGCAGTGAGCGGTGCCCAGCGAGCACAGTGTACATTACCGCCCAGGTCTTAGCCCCTGGTCTATCCACTAGGGAAACCAGGGCTCCTTAGGGAGAGAGCCAATTCTACAGCGGGGACAGGGAAAAGGCAAATCTCAGCCTGGACTATGTATCTTTCTATCACCAAAAGTAAGGAGGAACTCAAGGATGCCAAGAACACATTAAAAGAACGCAGAAACTTAAAGGAGCTCCCACTGGCTCAAACTGTACGAGTTAATCCTCAAAATAAATGCCAAGAGTAATGAACCATTTCTACTTTGTCCCTACTGGAGATTGAGCCCAGGCCTTCACATTGAACTGCATCACCAGCTATTTTTTTAATTTTAATTTTTAAGATAAAATCTCAAAAAGTTGTTCAGCCTGAGTTCAAAACTTATGGTCCTCCTGCCTCAGCCTCCCACTGTGCTGGGATTACAAGTGTGCATTATGGTGCCCAGCTGGGTCATAATTTATTGACCCAAACAAGGAAGTTATGAGTTGACATAGACATGAATAAATGAATTAATAAATAGAGAGAAGAGAAAATTCCTCTTTGCCATGAAAGGATAACTAATAAATGTAGAAGGAATGATAGAATTAGAAAATGATCACTTGATATTAGTAATAATTATAGTGATAATTAAGCAAGATGCATCAGTGGCTGCTAAAACTCACGTGTGCAAGGTAAGTCACAGAAATTTGTATAGCCTCAAACTATCTCTGCACAAAATATTAGATACTGTGGCAGGCAGAAAAACAGACCCTCAAAAACGACCACCTCCTATTCTGCAGCGAACATGTTATTTTCCCTGACAAGAAGGAGTTGGCTCATGAGACTGAGCTAATGGTCTTGTTTCTGAGGATCCCCAGGTGAGTCTGGTGAGGTCCCGAGGTCCCTGAATCAGAGAATCGGAGGAGATGGACAGTAGGAACAGGAGTCAGGGTCAGATGAAGACTTGGAGATGCTGAGCTGCTGGTTTTGAACATAGAGGAGACAAGAGGCCAGGGATACAGGAGGCTCCAGGAGCTGGAACTACAGTTGCCAAGATCAGAGATTGTCTCCTGTTGTTATGGCCTGTGTCTAGTTGTCTCCCCGAAGTCTCATGCAGTCATGGAACGGGTACTTCTAGAGTTTGAGATTAACTCATGATCCACTGGCATTATGGGTGATCCAAGGATTGGATTATGGGTCTGAGTACTGCTGGGATTGTGGGTATGGTCTGAGGCAGATAGCTTGAGGCAGAGAGTCTGAATGTATTATAAGAGAGACAGAGAAACAAGCTCCCTCTCTGTTGCTATTTCCCTGGTTGGTCAGTTGCCTCCTTTGCAATTGCTGTTCAACCACCACAAACTGCTGCTCTCTGCCATGTGCCAGGCTGCCTCGGAACTGGCTGAGTATGGACTAAAACCTCCAGTAACTGTGAACTAAATAAACCTTTCCTTCCTTCATTTTGAGTGTCAGGTATTTGTTCCAGCAATGAAAGAAGAATAACTGAGACACTTGTATTTCTCTGCGGAGCAGCCTCTGCCGACACCTTGATTTTAGCCCTGTGAGACCCACTTCAGATGTCAGTTCTGCAGAACTGTAAGATCTTTTAAAATTCTGTTGTTTTAACTCATTGGGCTTGTGCTAACTTGTTATAGAAGGAAAAGGCAAACTAAAGTAATTACACTGGGGAGAAAGGTAACTTGATAGGAAAGACATTCCATGGAAGAAACTGTCTAATGGAAGCTGGCAGAGTGTACCCCATCAGTGACCGTGTGCCACCAGATGTAACGCAGTGAAAGACACAGCATCTGTGGCAGTTTAGCCAAAAACGCGTCGACTGAGTCTTATGAGACACCATCAGAAAAACTCAAATAGAGAGAATTTTTACAAGACAACTAGTGATTCTTTATCATGTCAAGGCTACAAAAGCCCAGGAAAGAGTGAGGAATGTTCTGAGTCAGCAGATACTGAATCAGACATGACAACTGGAACAGCGTGTGATCCTGGGTTGAATCCTCTGCTACAAAGGAACTACCCAGATGATTGGAAAAACCTAAATGGGGTCACTGGGAACTCTTTGTACTGGTCTCATAATGTCTCCATGAAGAATTGTTTCCAAGAAAAGGTGTCTTTTTTTTTTTTTTTTCCTAGTGAATGAGCACCATGACCACACGAGCATGGTGCAGGCGCTAGCGTGGATAACAGAAGGCAAGGTGGTGGTGAGAGACGGGCAGGATAGGAAAGAGGTAGCTCTGCGTCAGAGCACACGTTGTAGGATGAGAAGATCGATTTAGGGGTGGTGGATTGGGAGATTCCCTGATTGGACTTGTGAGGGCCTTGTTCTTAAGTGGCCATGAAGCGCCAGCCGTCTTTGCCCACTGTCTTGCTCGGAAGCTTTGCATGGTGGCCTCTGCACCAGCACCGGCTTCCGAGGCAGTCCTGAAGATGCCTCAGGGCTCAGGGCTGGGACTCCTTTTGGAGCCTCACTGAGAGGCTTGCAAAACATCAGCTTGATTATGATTTTAACCTAACGTGACCAGCAGATGGCAGCAAGCAATTCAGGAAAAGAGAAGCCGGCAGGCGGCCTGCGGGCTGCAGCTGGCACCACCAGCGTGTTCAGGCCCGGGATAGGCTGAGCGGCCCGTGTGCCTCTAGGAATCAAAGACTCCTGCTGCCCAGCAGCTCCGGTAGACTGCCGCCAAGCTCTGAAAATAATAGGGGAAGAAGAAGGCCTCAGAGAAACATCTTATGTCTTTAAAGAAAGAAGCTTTTATTTCTTTCCAGTAATCGGAAAGAGAAACTTGTCATTTATGGGAGCCTGAATAAGAAAATGTATTGAGAAGGCAAACCCTGATCAAGGGACATGAAGTGACATCACTTATTTGTAACAAAAATAATAAAAATGAAGACTCGGTTTATGTATCAGTAGAATACGGACAGAGGTTTTGGAAGGTAGATAAATCAATATATGTAGCATTGACAACAGCGGCCAGCATGTGGTAAGTACTCAGTAAAAATGACTACTTATGGAGCACTTACTATGGCCCAGTGAATTTATTCTTGACTTTAGTCTTGTATATATATTTTATCTCAGAAGTGGCAGGGTAACAGTCAAAAGGGGTTACTCTCCAAGCTCCATTAGAGTATCACTTCTACTAGGAGCATGAGTGATTTTGATTGCTGAGTGTCTCCCACACCTACATCCTGGTAGAAAGGAGCTGCGTCTGCTGTCAGGGGCACGCTGTGGTGTCCGGGTCCCCCCCCCCCCCCGGTACAGGGGATTGAACTCAGGACCCTGTGCTTGCCAGACAAGTGCTTATTCCCCTGTCCAGGAGCACATTCTATACTTCCCTTCCTGCAGCCCTGGCATCATGTACTTCTCTTGACCTGGGACATTTGATCTTCCCTTCCCTGCTCCCCCATCCAGTCCTGCCTGGCCCGCGAAATTCAAAACTGTCTTCCTAGTGCCGTGGACTGAAGGCCTTTTCCCTTGAACTTCAGTGCCTCTGAATGTTCTTGCATTTTTTTCATGGCATTTTAGTTCTTAACCTATTTGTCTTAAGCCAATCAATCTCACATTTTGGATTAACTTCCTTACATTGATGAAAAATTCTGGTAATCTGCAGAAGAAGGAATTATTACATTTAGAAATTTTAATCATTAGCAAAGATGGATATCTTAGTGGATTATTTAAAATCTGCATCAATAGAATCCAAATGAAAGAGAACTTACTACACTTGGAGACAGGTTGCATTTCAATAATACAATTTATTTTAATTTTTTTCTTTCTTTCTTTCTTTATTATTATTATTATTATTATTATTATTATTATTATTATTGTTGTCTTTTTGAGACAGGGTCTCACTGTGCAGTTCAGGCTGGCTTTGAGCTCACTTTTGTAGCCCAGGCTGGTCTCAAACTCACATCGATCCTCCTGTCTCAGCCTCCCAAGTGCTGGGATTACAGGCGTGCGCCACCACGCCCAGCAAAATTTATTTTTAGATTAGGTGAAGTTACCTAATACATTCCCACCCCAACCCTTAGTGAAAAACTAATGTTGAGCTATCTGTAGGGCTGAGGGACATCTCAGGGTGTATAAATGAACTATTCTGGGAGAGAGCCTTCCCCTTTGAATGACGGCGATAGGTAAAAGTCTTCATTTATAAGTCCTTGAAATCCTTGTCAGTATATTTAGCTTCTATATCAAGAGTCAAACTCAATGCCCACAACATTTCGGGTATTCCACCAATGTTTATAATGGAGGATTGAAGGAATAAAACTAATACGGATTGGGAAAAAGATGTTTATTCTTCCAAATGCTTTGAAAGAATAATCCCTGCATGTCAATTTATTTGCCTGTCTTTCCCCTGCCAGACACACACAATTTCTGCTACGCAAATGACAACGATGACAAAAGCGACACTAATATACTTTTTGATGAAGGGTTTTGAGCTGAAAGAGTATAAGAGCTAAAAGAACTACCTACTGCGGGCTGCGCCTGACACTTCGCGGACACTCAGTGTGGGAGTGGACATGAACGTGACATAGTAATGCACGTTTAGTGTTTGTAACATCATGGACCCAAAAGTTCTAATAGATAGAGAGGCAGGGGGTGGGTGGCTCGTTCAAGCTGGAAGTGAGGAGCCACTGACACAAAGTACAGGTGGGTGTTAGACACATTTTCGTTGCAGGAGATAAAGAATGGTGTGCAGCCTCCCGCGCTCTCTCTCACAGCAGCAGTAGCTATCACATCTCTGAATCAGACACAGCAGTTTCCCAAACCCAGAAAGAGCTGAAGAGGACAGGCGCTGTGATCTTTAAACTCAGTCACAGAGCCAAGGAAAACAATACCCTGAGCTCTCTCTGTCTGTCCTAATATTTCTAATTCCTACTCTGAAATGCTTAGGGCAAGGTTCTTGGCAGTGCTGGGAATTAGACCTCATATGTTAAGCAAGTGCTTGGGTGTACTCTGCTGTATGTCCAGCCCCTCGGGAAAATTTTAGCTAAACCTCTCACCTGTAGTTCCGCCAATATTTATTTATTTATTTATTTATTTATTTGGTGGTACCAGGGATTAAACTCAGGACCTTGTGCTTGCCAGGCAAGCACTTATTCTTGAACTATCTCCCTCCTCTCCCTCACTGTTAAAATGGAAATTAAAATACTTAGTCTATAGAACTGTTGAAGGATACACAATATAATGCTTCTTAAAAATTTACCCATAGCATCCTACAGCAAACCCACTATAAGTGCCATTACTATTATTATTTTTTAAAAAAGTTTTATTTATTATTTTTTTCTTGTTTCGAAACTTTTATTTGTTTATTCACTCATCTTTTATGGCTGGCTCAGCTCGCCCCGGGGGCAGGGCTGGCGCAGCATGTGGTGCTGGGGATCGAACCACTGTCCCTGAAGCTGCCCCAGCTTCCCTAAGCAGGCGCTTTAGACCACTGAGCCATCCCGCCGGGCCCGCCATTACTATTAAAAATAACTGCCTTATAAATCATTGTGGCCTCACAAAGTCTCAGTGCCACGCATTGAGAAATGTCTAAGATCAGATTGTGCACCACCGGGTGGTGGAGGAGAAAACTCAATATGTGTTGCTCTTGCCTTCCCAGCAGCACCCCTCAGGGCCTCATCCTCCTCTTCAACCACGTGTCCTGGGCACGGCTGACTCACCCCAGCACCCGGGCCAGTGATCAGATCCAGGCCAAGCCAAAAAGTGTGATTCCTTTCTCCTCACTAGAAGGCACTGAGCCCAGCATAGGCCTCTCACCCAAGTTGTCAGGCTAAATTTAAGAGCTTTTTTTTAGGAGTTACCAGAAAAACAATGTTCTTTTCAGCTGAGACTATTAGCAGAAAGGAATAGCAGCTTGGAATGAGGCCCAAAAATAAAGTCATCTTGGAGAATGATCATAGCCAAGGATGGCAAGAGGATCCTGGTGACATCATCTGTGTACCAGAGCCAGGGACTGGCAAGCTTTCTGGAAGGGGGCGTGGCTTTAAAGTGTTCTTTCACAATATGTAAAAGAGTGTGGCCATGAGAAATAAAACTATTTATAGAAGCAGGCATGGGCTACAGTTTGCCAGCTCCTGTCACAGCCAGACAATCTTGGGTCCCTTCAGTTGGGTTTTCCATTAAATTCCTTGTTCAACTTAGGCTAGTTTGAGTTAGACTTGTATCACTAGATGGGAAAGAGTCCTGATATATGCTTCTATTAGATAAAATATGACCTTAATTAATCTGATAGTATGAAAGTTGGCCACTCCTGTCATCAAGTGAAAAACATTTAGAAAAAAATATTCCTTTTCTGCAATTTCTAGTTTTCAGGGTCATGTATTGTAGCCACAGCAGTTGTACTTTAAGGAGCACAGATCTCCTTGTCACACAGGAGAAACAAGCATCCCATGGGTCTGTTGCTGAGCAGGCAGCCCTAGGAAAGATCACACTGAATTACTGCGGACAAAATGATTCCAGTAGCTGTCATTTTTAAAAATTTAGGAACCTTGCAAAAGACTTCTTATTCAGTTCTCATAAAAAAGGGGTGAGGATGTGTTATGTGCAGGGAAAGGATGGAATCTTTAGACAGGCTTCAACGTTCCTGTTCGGTGGATTCATCACCCTGCTGAGGAGATGACTCTGCTATGTGGAAGATCTCATGTTCTTTGGATCAGGATGCTTGTTCTGTTCTTCCTCATTAATGTCTTGGAGTTACTAAGACTTTCTTGGAATGAAACTGATGTATTTGAAAGCTGAACATTCAAAAAACAAAGGATTTTTTTGCAGGTAAGTTGCAAACATTATATCTAAGTATTCACTGAGTTTCAGTGCTCACTGAGCAACTGTATATGCTAGGAACAGTGGGTAACTTCACGGCCAACAGCATCTTTATGGGAAGATGAAGAAATGTCGCCAATGTGGGATATAGTCCAATGCTGTTGAAATGCTCTGTTTGACGAGTAACACTAATAGTTCCCCTCTTGGAAAGATGAAGAGTGAGGACATTCCAGGGGACAGGATTGAGACAAGACCTGACCCTGTGAGTGAATGAACATTCCTTTTAATTTCACAAGCACTTAGGAAGCTCTTTTGTGTCAAACCCTGGACTGACCCTTGTGGTATGTACTAACAAGAAATTCCAGTTTGAGCGGAAAAAATTTATTTGTGTCAGAGGCGAGTTGGAGAGAAAGGGCAGGTCCGTGAGCTAGAAGAAGATGGAAAGATGTGATTGCTTCCTGGCAGATTCAGTGGGAATACATAGTATTTTTATGTATGGTATAAAGAGAGGATTGAGGGAGGCCCAACAGAAATAGGAGCCAATGCGTGTGAGATATCTCAGTTACTTTTCTCTCACTGATAAGCAAAATACCCAACACCCAAGATTAAAGAAGGAAAGATTTGGCTGGGGAGATATAGCTTTGTGGCACAAGTGCCTGCCTAGCAAGTGCAAGGTCGTGAGTTTGAACCCTGGTCCTGCAAAAAAAAAAAAAAAAAAAAAAAGCAAGAAGAAAAGATTTATCTAGCTGTAGTTTGTAGAGTTCTCAGTCCATAATCAGCTGGTTCCAAGGCAGGGTGGCACATGGCAGAAGGGCAACAGTTTATGGTGGCAGAAGACAGCAAAAGCAATGAGAGAGAGACAGACAGACAGACAGACAGACAGAGACAGAGACAGAGACAGAGAGGAGAGGAAGAGGGACAGGGAAGGAGGGAGAGCTCTTTCTGGTCCGTATATTGTATGTGAGCTCACCTGCCTAAGGGCAGGTGTAGTATTCATGTGCTTCATACCAGCATTGGACCATGAATCAATCACAAACTCTAGAAGCCTGGCCCCATGAGTGTACAAGGTTGGTTGGGGGATCTGTACACAATCCATAACAGGAGGTGATAGGAAAGACTGAGCTTGGGCTGTGTTTCATCCTGTATCTGTTTTTGTCTGATATCCCAACCACCTGGGTTGTTTATTTCAAGCTCAGGGCTCTATGTTTAGAGCCCTGCAAATGAGAATCAATTTTTTTTTTTTTTTTTTTGCGGGACTGAGGTTTGAACAACCTTGCACTTGCCAGGCAGGCACTATCTCCCCAGCCCCTCGAGAAACTTTTTTTTTTAGTTTCTCTCTCCGTGTCTCTCTCTCTCTCTCTCTCTCTCTATATATATATATATATCCTCTCTCTGTGTCTTTTTCAGACAAGGTCCTTTTCTACGGAGTTCAGGCTGGCCTTGAGCAAAGTGATTTGTAGCCCAGGCTAGTCTTAAACTCACAACGATCCTCCTGCCTCAGTCTCCTGAGTGCTGAAATTACAAGCTTTCGGTACCAGTGATATTTTGTGCATTTGTTTGTTCATAACACTAGAAATTGAATCCAAGGCCTTTGCACTGAGGCTCACATTCAGCATATTCTGTTTTTTATTTGGGGGAAGGTCTCATCAAGTTACCTGGGGTGGGCTTGAACTTGGGAACCTCCTGCTTCCACTTCCCAGAAGACTAGATCACAGCATGTGATCTACCATCCCCGGCATGGGACTGGCGGTTCTTGACCCAAATAGAAATGGCCCTGCTGAGCTGCTGGTAACACATCATGGAGAAGGGTGGTGTCTTGTTAGTTTCTACCCCGAAAGTAATTCCCCTCATGTCTTCACAGCAGCCTCAGCAGCATGAAAATTACTCTGTGAAGTTGCACATCATTTCAAGAAATTTCTCAGGAAAATGCTCTCCTGCTATTTTTTTTTTTTTTTTTTAAAGCCTACTCTGAGTGAGAGGAAAAGCACCTTGAGATGTAGGCTTTTTATTCAGATTCTTCTTTGAAACAAATTTTCTTATAGCAAATTGAACTTTAGTGAGAAAGAATGTTAAGAAAACTACATAATTGTGGTTGCTAAATCCAGGAAAATAGTCTTCCAGTATGGCAAAGACAGAGTAAAAAAACCTGAGATTTCTGGATGAACAAGGAAAACTTCCTTTTTATGAGCTCTCATGTTCCCTTCTAAGCTCTGTGCAGATGATAGATGTAGTGGTATAAATACACTCTGGGTGAGTATCACAGATGGGCAAGTCGCACAAGAGGCCGGGAGGAGACACTTCTAAGTTAGAGAAGCTGGGGGTGGGGTGCTTTGGAAACTTTGAAGATGAAAATTATGTCATTTATTCAGAGGAGGTTTGCATTATATTGAGAAACAAATGTATGCAAATCTCCAGGGAACAGATTTTTACAAATTAAAAGTAAATTATGTTGAGTGACTTACGAAAGTCCCTGCATTTAAAGTCAGGAAAGATTAGGTTTCATTATGCAGAGGTTTAGTGAAACACGAAATACTCCATAGTGAGTGCTGACCTAGACAGAAGAGCTTGGCTCTGAGAACACTTCTATTTCTACAGTTGCATGGCTCACACTTTATGAAGTGAGCTTTGGCCATGACAAAACTTTTAGCTATGGGTTTCTCCATATGGGGAGTGCTTCTCTACCTATATTCCCACTGTGCTCTATTGATTCTATCTGTCCTTTATGTTCCCTGCCTGACCCCGCAGTTATTCTCATTTGATAGACAGAGGAAGAACAGCAAGGTGACCCTGGGACACTTCCAATATCATGGGGTGGGGGTGGGGTGGGGGAAGGACAGAGGTAGTCAACAGTAAAAAAAGACAAAAGGACACAAGGGTATGCTTCCATATAGAGGGTAATTCATACTGAAAATTCAAATGAATGAGGATAAAAGGGTTAGCAGTTAAGATTACAATGGTAAAGAAATGTTTCAGTGGGAGAGTTGGGACACAAACCTATACTAGGTTAAGGACCTGAGGTAGGACTCATAGTGTAGCTTTTCGTACACAATCATGGTTCTGACTTGAAGTCCAAGTTTCCCACTGATCAGTAGTAATCTCTTCCAGTCTATGGCTGATGGAAGGACCTTAACTGAGGTCACTGGGGAACATGAAAGAGATATGAAGCAGAAAACATGCTAATTTCTTGACTCAAGGGAACCTGAGGTCTTCTAAAGCTGTTAATGTATTTTACAACACTGTTTAGTTTCAGTAAATCCAGACTCACTTCTCCATAGGGTAAGAGGCAAAGGCTAGTCTAATTTACAACCCTGCAAACCAGCTTTGAATGGAGCAGAGATTATTTCTGGTAGAAGGAAGGCTTTTGAGTTCCTACTTTAATTTGAAAATGTGTGTATGTATTCTTTCTCTGAAAAAAACAAACAAAACAAAACAGGCTTTAATTAGAATGTTCCAGAAATAGTTAAGACTAAATGGGCCGGGTAAAACCTCAGCTTTTTTTTTTTTTGACATAGGGTCTTACTGTGTCTTCTAGGCTATCCTTGAACTCACTATGTAGCCTAGGTTAGTCTAGAATTCACAGCAACTGCCCTGCCTCAGCTTCCCAAGTGCTGGGTTTATAGGTGTGCTCCACCACATCCCACCAAGGAACTTTCTACAATAGGAATACTCCACAATAATTTTTTGGTAATTTGGAATGAGATATTCAGACACCCCAAACCTCAGCTTTTGAATGGAAAAAGCAGTAACATTGTCAGATCCACAGAGATGACTGAGCCCTTGTAAAATGGCTCAGCTGAAGCCTGAATAAACAAACATAGAAAGAAGTGAGAAGCAGTGGTAAGACAGGTGCTAATGTTGGACGCTACTGCAAAAGCCACATGATACTAATAATGTCACTGAAAATTTAACAATTTTCCTAAGCAATGCTTAGAACAATGGGCTATGTGTTTTGCATAGCAGAATAACATGACAAAGAATAATTAGCTAATTTACCTAAGGTAGCACAATGAGTATGTGAATATCCAGAGTTAGACTCTTCTGTGTGGGAAGATCAGTCCACTCCAGATTCCTCTTTATTCACCCTTCTCCTTTTCTCAGCAACCTTTTCAGTCCTTTGCAATTTCCCCACCCCTCCTGGTGTCTGCCCTCTGGAGTCCTGATGAATAACCTTGTACGCTATGAGCTGAGAAGGCTGGGGGCCTGCACCTTTCTGTACTGTCCTCCTGACCTGTGGTCTCTGCTCTGGTCCTGCCCGTTCTGGCTTTTCTCTCTCCAGGATCTCTGTGTATGCAACATGTCTCTCCATTTATTCAGCGGACTCATCCTCTCTCTTGTCTCTGTCTAGCACTTCTATTTCTCCTTCTTCAGTGGCATCTTCCCCTTGGTTTATGATAATACTCAAATTTCTCTCAGGCTAAAAGATACTTTTTTTTTGTCTTTTTGAGACAGGGTCTTGTTATGCAGTTCAGGCTGGCCTTGAGCTCACTTTTGTAGCCCAGGCTGGTCTTGAACTCACACGGATCCTCCTGCCTCAGCCTCCCGAATGCTGGGATTACAGGCGTGCGCCACCACGCCCAGCTAAAAGATACTTCTTCTGATGCTCAAATCCAATCTAGCTTTTCCTGTCTTGTTCAAATTTCTCCAATTGTTTCAATTTCTCACCTCCCAATTCTCAACTCAGTTTTCTCTGTACTACCCTGAAATTTGGTTCCTGGCTGTGTTATGGGCTTATTTGTTCCCTTATTTTCAGTGGAAGTCCTAATCCCCAGCATTTCAGATTGTAAGTGTATTTGGAGATGGTCTTTAAAGAGGGAATGAAGATAGAGGTCGCTAGATGGTGATCACTCCATTATGATCACTGTACTTATAAAACAGGAAATCAAAACACAGATAAGAGGAGATTGTATGAAGGCAGCAGGGTGAAGAAGGGAGGCCTCAGAAGAAACAAGCCATGCCAACATATTTATCTTGCTGGGGATGGGTGGCCTTGATCTCACAATCTTCTCGTCTCAGCTTTTCAGAGTACTAGAATCAGAAATGTACAACACCCAGACATCTAAGACTGTTTGATTGGGTGTGTGTTTCTTTGCTCTTGTAGAAATCTTAGAGGTCTCCTGGGGTCAACAGCATGGAAGAGCTGAGTTTTTACTGTGCTCTGTTTCTAGCAGTACTATTCATAAAAATAGGGTATTTTTATGTTAAGTGGCAAGAAGTGGGAGATACAGAAGTAAATTTATAGTCTGATGCAGAAGAAGGTACTGGGAGCAGCAACAGAAAGTCAAGCTCCAAAGGAAAAATGCCTGGGAGCAAGAGAATCCCTAGTGGTTTGACATTCTTTTGTCCGCTTCTTGGCTACTTAATAGAAATACCAGGATTCTAGCCATCGTGGTATCATAATGGAAGCCTGAAGATGCCATTTGCTTTGTTCTATGTTGAGAGTGATCTATTGAAAGTCACTGAGAACAAATCCTTCAGCACTTTCAAATGTACCCACTTAAGAACTGAAGTGTTAGATCATATTTTTTCTAGTTTACAAATATCTGTGCAATGTCAGACAGGATATAATACCCAGCTACATTGAGGACAGATTACATCCATCACTTCTTCCTGTTCTAACAGACCCATAACTCTGTCGAAAAAGATTTCATTAATTTGACAAGAGGCATTTCTTCCAGAGCTAGTTTATTACCCAGTAACTTTTCCACTTCTGCTTGCAAATCAAATACAGAACATACTTTTTTGCACTATTGTTCTGCTTTTATGAGAATTCTGAAACCAATGTTGGTTGTTGAATCTATCAGCATCATTGTTTATATTCAAAAGATGATTTTATTCTTTTTACATCTGTTAAAGCTCTCCTTGTAAACAGTGTTAAGTGACTCACTTAATCAGCTCTGATCGTATATACTATGCACAGCCAAACATAAACACATTGCATGTGTTACTGCTAATGAGGAAAACACCACCACCTTGGCAAAGGCATTTTGGCTAAGTGGCTTTGAGGAAGAGTCTGTGAAAGCTCTCTTCGTATCACAGATGATAGTCTAGACATGTAGGCTGAGTATGGAACCTACAGTAGTCTAGACTTATGTTGATCTTTCCTTGCAGACCTTTATAAATGGAGGTTAATCATTAATGCACAGAATATTATGGCAGGTTAATTAGTACTCTCTGGAGAAACAGAACCAATAGAATCTGTTTGCCTAAGCAACCTCTAAGGATTTTTTTTTCCTACTTTAAGTATCTAACTCATGCAACTACAAGAGCTGGGAAGTCTGGAATCTGTAGTACAGTATAGCAGGCTAGAAATCTAGGTAGGAGTTGATTTTGCACTCATGAGTCCTATACCATAGAGAGGCAAGGCCAGCAGGCTGGGAACTCAAGATGAGGTACTATATTGCAGCATTAGTCCACAAGTCCATCTGCTATCGGAAACCTCAGTCTTTGCTTGTACAGGCTCTAAATAGTTGAATAAGGCCTATTCGTGTTGTGCAGGTAAGAAATTTGCTTTGCTTTAAAATTTATGGATTATAAATGCTAACCAGACCTTGGTTTGGTTAAAAGTTGACTTCATAGCACTGTCTATTCTATCCTTGCACTTGACCAAGTAGCTGTGTAGTGGAGCCTAACCAAAAGAAATGTCAGCCTATTCAAAACAAACCATTGTACTCGTGAGTATACTGTTCATGCCAATTACATAAAAGGTGGCTTGTACAGGGAAAGTGGGCAGGTGTTTTTATACCAGTTGTACTTCCAAGTTGGGAAGGTGCTGTGTTAAACCTAGACATATTCTTATTGCAATGAAAGTTATCTTAGCAGTACCAATCTCAAACTACTTTGTTCAAATTAGAAATGCAGGCAGCAAGTTCTTGCTCCTAGTTAACTCTTTAGAATGGGCAGACCAGGAGGAACATGTAGCAGCTTAGAATATTTTAAAAATTTAATTAATTAAAAAATTTTTTTTGAGACACGAGTTCATAGTGTTGTCTAGGCTGGCCTTGGGTTCACTATAGCACAGGCTAATCTTGAACTCACAGTGATCCTCCTGCCTCAGCCTCCTAAGTGCTGAAATTACGGGTGTGTGCCACCATGCTCAGCTCTAGAATTTATTTTTTATTTTTTTTAATTTAATTTTTTTTCTCTTGTTTCAAAACTTTTGTTTGTTTATTTTTATGGCCAGCTCAGCCTGTCCTGAGGGCAGGGCTAGCATAGCATGTGGTGCCAGGGATGGAACCACAGTCTCTGCAGCCGCCTGCAGGTGCTTTAGACCACTGAGCCATCCTGCCGGGCCCCTCTAGAATTTATTAAGCAGCCCTAAAAGCAAGTCTGAGCTGGGGAGATAGCTGAGATTTATGTGCCTGACTGGCAAGCATAAGGACTTGGGTTTAATTCCCAGTATGAGCCAGCCCACATGGTGCCAGGCCAGGACTCTAGGTGTGATGATACCCAACTGTAATCCCAGCACTAGGGAGGTTGAGACAGGAGGATTACTGTAAGTCTGAGCTACACAGTGAGACCCTGTACCAAATATAAAAAATTAAAAGCAAGTCTGAAGTGAAAAAAGTTTTTTTTTTTTTTTGTCTTTTTGAGACAGGGTCTCACAATGTAGTTCAGGTTGGCTTTGAGCTCACTTTTGTAGCCCAGGCTGGTCTCAAAATGAAAAAAATTCTTGAAGAAAAAAACAAAACAAAAACAAAAACACCCAGGTGATTGGGCTGTGGGTGAGTAGATGTGGCAGATTTTAAAATTTTTTGATACATGTTGTAGTTTCAATTTGAATGTCCTCAAGAGCCCAAGTGTTCCTCAGCCTATGGTGCTATGGGGAGGTGGTGGAACCTTTAAAAGGTGGGAATGAGTGGGAGGAAGTGATGTCACAGAAAGTCAAGGAAGGTAACTGTCAGGATCCCAGCCTTTTTCTGCCCCACCCCACCCCAATTGCAGGGATGGAGCAGCTCCTGTGCCATGTGGTCCCTGCCATCATGTGCTGCTTCCCCATAGACCCGCAGTCAGTAGCCCACATAACCATGGACTGAAAACATGAGCCAAGCTATAGGTCTCCTCCCTATCTGCCAGGTGTTTTGTTGTAGTAATAAAAAGCTAATACAGCATACCTCCATTAAGCCTGAGCTCCCCAGCTTAGGGCATCTGTGATTTCTCAACAAATAGGTGTTATAATTAACAGTGCCATTTCTGGACCCAAGTCTTAACAAACTGGTAGTTTTCACTCTTGGATGCTTACTCTTGACAACCCAGTCATCATGCTGTGAGGAAGCGCAAGCTGCTTAATGGAAAGGAACTGAGTGACACCTAGTTGTTTGCCAGTGGTGTAAGTGATCATCTCAGAGGATCACATAGATCTTCTA
Source organism: Myocastor coypus (assembly GCA_004027025.1). Taxonomy (NCBI): domain Eukaryota; kingdom Metazoa; phylum Chordata; class Mammalia; order Rodentia; family Myocastoridae; genus Myocastor; species Myocastor coypus. The sequence goes on along the minus strand of PVJA010021594.1, from coordinate 4,550 downwards.
GCCCTAGTTGAGCTGTTGCAGTTGATACTCTTGTAAACCAGGGATAAGGTAGCATGGTGGAGCCCTGCCCAAATTACAGATTTCGAGCAAAAGAAGTACTTGTTTTAAACCATTAAAGGAGTGGCTAACCTACAACAGACGCTAGACTAGGAGAGGTATAGCTAGGGTTAGTCACTGTTCATAGGCCCAAGTTAGGCAGGACAGTGTAAGAATTAGATCAGAGTTTTGGCTCTAGGGTGGCATCTAGACACTCAAGGCACAAAGAAAGAAACAGAAACATGAACCAAATCAAAAAAATAAATTTCAAAATCTAGAAAAACAGAGTAGGCTGGGGAGATAGCTCAGTGGCATACAAGCTTGCCCTGTAAGCCTAAGACCTGGACTCCCAGAGTTCTATCACCAGTCCCACCAAACAAACAAAAAACTAGAAAAATAAGAGTAATCTAGGAGGGTCACATATGGATACATAAAACCAGACCAAATAGGGGACTGAACCTATGGCCTCCTCACTCACCAACCTCCCCAGCCCTTTCTATAATTTATTTTGAGACAGGATCTTACGATGTCACTTAGTTGCACTCTAGGCTCAATTTTTTGATCCACTTGCCACAGCCTCCCCAAGTGCTGGAATTATAGGTGTGCACCACCATGCCTGCCTGGGTTCCATGGTCTTTCATTAGTGTTCAGCCCATGGGTAGGAAAAAGAACTGGACATGGGGGTGAATGCCTATAGTGACTTGGGAAGCTCAGGGGGCGGGTCACTTGAGCTCATGAACTGGTGACCGGCGTGGATGCCATAGTGAGACTCTGCCACAAAACAAAGACATGGAAGAGTATTTGAGGACAGTATGCGCTAAGAGGCACTTCTCTTTAGCTCATATAACTAGTCAATGTTCTTTTTTGAGACAGGGTCTTGCTATCCAATTCAAGCTGGCCATGAGCTCACTTCTGTAGTTGAGACTGGTCTCGAACTTCAGTGATCCTCCTGCCTCAGCCTCCCAAGTGCTGGGATTACAGGCATGCGCTACCATGCCTGGTTACTAGTCAATGTTCTAATCCTTTGAATATATATAAATGAACAAGACAATTTCGATTTAACACGGTAAACAAGCTGATGAGATTTTTTTTTTTTTTTAAAGTACTTTGGGAAAAAAATGCAAATTCCTAAAAAAAAAGGGTATTTGGTCATTGGTGAGAGCACTAAAACACTTCTGTGTGTTTACACAGACATAACTGAATTATTTGTGGATTGCTCATGATCTTCTGGGTTGATCTTACTGGATTAGTTACTTCACTGCTTAAAGGTTTTTCCTGTAAAAGTAACTTATGCAGATGGCAGGAATGCTACCTTCTTTGTTTATTTCCTGTTTCATTTTCTATTGTTCCCTGGCTCACTGGGTTCCAGACCACTGGTTTTCTTTTAGGTTTGTGAAACGTTCTGGACTTTCTCTTAGGCCAGAGGTTGGCACACCTTTTTCCTTGACTAGCAGACAATTTAACTCACTGTTCCTGGATAGCTTCTACGCATCTTCTAGGCCTAAGTTTTAATGTTGCATTTTCAAAGCTTCCAATATTCGTTTGTTGAATTTGTTCCTAGTTTTTTTTTTTTTTTTTTTTCTTTTCCTTATTTTAACAGTAATTGTAATTGAGCACCTATGCTTTTAAAAAGCTGTTAAAGTCTGGCCTCTGACTTTATGGTTTTTCTGAAGGTGGGGAAGAGGATAAAGAGTCAACTGACAGAAAGCAGAAAAGGCAGGTGAAATTGAGAAAATGAAAAATACCACTCAAAGATTTAAACAACAGCCTAATGACCATTTAGTGAAGGATAAAGTGCTTATCGCAGCTAAGTGGCTCTTGATGTTTAGAATATACAACAATGACCGGTCCAAGAGATGAACAAATTCTATGATAAGCAGGAACTGGAGATATGGCTAAGGGCAAAGTGTATGCCTAGTATGTGCAAGTTTTGGGGTTGATTCCAGCACAGGAAAAATGTTAAAATATACTACAAGTTTCAACAATTCTACTGTGTGTATGTCTAGGACAAATGAAAACATTTGCACATAAAAAGTTGTACCAGGAGTACACAGCTACATTTTTTTCTGTAACAGACATAATGAGTGGCATATTCAAAGGGCTATTGCTATTTTTTTTAGGATAGTCTCACAGGCTGACTTCAAATTTTCAGTGCCCCTGAAAATTGGGTGAAATACTCTAAACTTGGCAGTCTAAGCACCTCACTGTCAAGAGCAAGGAGTGTGATTCCCGGTACCTCATTCCATGCCTGCCCTAAGCTGAGCTGGCCACTGAAACCAGCAGTGGAGGTGCAGCCTGTAATTCCAGCCCTGGGGAGGCTGAGACTTGAGGCTCACTAGGAGTCTGAGCTGCATAGCAACACCCTTTAACAAATAAATGAATAAAGGTTTAAAAAATGTTTTAAAAATATTCTAAACTGTGGTGTTACTTGCATAATTGGTGTGAGAAAAAAACCAGAATGTTTACACTTTAAAATACATTACCAATAATCTCTCACGAAATACTCCCTCTACTTTGAGCTGTTCTCCCACCATTCTCTGCCACTTATTTATTTTTCTCTGGTACTTCTGAAGCAGTTCTCAAAAGTCCTCTTTCATGGGTGTCTTTAATTGTGCTGTAGTAGCTACTTCACTGATCTGAATCAATTACAGATGTTTACTTTTCATGGTCACTTTGATTTCGGAGAGGAGCCAGTTGTGTGGTGCACCAAATCTGATGAAACAGGTGAAGAGGACGCCACATTTTTATGAGCCTGCCTTCTGCTCGATGGCACTCGATGGCAGCATTCACTGCAGTTTTGATCACACATTGTAGACAATCCGGAGTCCCTCTGCCATGACAGTGCATGATTAAAGTTGGTTTTGTATACTGGGGATCTGAGCTATGGGCACAGCCCTTTTTAACATGGGGCCTGTGGTGCCCAGCCTGGACTGGAACATGCAGGCTTCCTGCTTCAGCCTTCCCAACAGCTTGGATTACAGGTGTGCCCCACTATACTCAGCTTCAAAAGGTATTTTAAGTATTTCCAAGTAAGAAATACTGATCTTGTGCTCATATGTGAAACTCGTACTACTTTCCATATACTGTCTTCATTACTATGTTTTTGTATGTTAGCTACTATCAACTTTAACTTCCAAAATGCATTTTAGTTTAAAAAATTATTTGTGGTGTTGGGAATCAAACCCATGTGTGTGCTAGACCAGTGCTTCTCTACTGAGCTATAACCCTTAACTTCTAAACTTTTGCCATACTTGTCTTCAAAGGTATTTTTCTGCCCCTTTAGAAACATCTCAAGCCTCAAATTTTCTTAAAAGATACATCAGGTCTTGCTTGTATTTTCTCACAAGAGGCTTTTTTTGCTAAATCTAGAAGTTCTTAGATAAATTAACTGTTTTAGGTTATCAGTAACATAATTTGGCAAGAGATGCTAGGCCATAAATACCAAATTACTATTACAGATCCTTGTTTGTGAATTTGAATAGGTTTAATCAAATATCAGAATCTGGCTATAAAATAGTACTTTTGGATCAGTATTATGGCCTTTTCTTTGTAATTAGCAGTTCTGTTTCTTTAAAAAGCTGTTCTTTCATTGCAATTGGCAAAAAACGCTTGGAACTGGCTAATCTGAACCACCCAATTAAAATAGTGGGGCTTGGTAGAACTCTTTCATTCATCAACTTTACAACTTTAAGCTCTGCAATACTGGGGAGATCGTCAGCCTCTTTGATCTCTCATAATAACTTGAATACAATGGACTTTGTAGTCTTTTCATCCTACCACCCCAAGCCCCACTCAGATTTAACTGGCTCTTTCTGTCCAGAAGCCAGGCCAATTAACTTTCTATGTGGATCTGAGATGTTTTGAAGTTTTATCTTTCAATACCACTATTCTTTTGTATGTGTTGGCAATTCCTGTTTTTCCCACTGTCCACAGTTGGCTTAATCTCCTTCTTGTTTTGAAGCAGCAAGGAGTGCTAGGAATGAGCAGCATGTTAACCGGAGCCTAGCACTACCAAGTGAGAGCTCACCCTACCGCTCCTATGATCAAACAGACCGTATTTGCTTGCCAGAATTTCTTATTACACAGGGTGATAATTATTCTCTTGCTAGTTTTAAAAATAGAGAATGGTAAGCCAGGAGTGGCTGCTCATGCCTGCAACTTCAGCATACTAGAGGTGGAGGCACGAAGATGGTGAGCTCCAGGCCAGCCTAGAGGACAAAACACAACCTAGTCTTCCCACCTAAAAGACTTTAGAATACTGTATGTAACATATCGTTATTTTGAAACATGGATGTATAAACCACAATAACTTCAATTTAGATTCTTGAACATTTTTATTTATATTTTGCTTTATAATTTTTAAACATAACTTTTTTTCTAAGAATATAAAATACAAAAATTTGCCAAACATCAGATCTACACAAATCCTTATAAGGCTTACTGTGTAGCCCTCATTAATGCAAATTTTTGCTATTATTTCATCCTTACTGTAGATTTTCAATATTTCATAATAA
>PVJA010021593.1:5805-35360 GCA_004027025.1 Myocastor coypus | reverse complement strand
AGGGAGGTGGGTCATGCCCACACACTGCACTCTATAGAATGATTGTGAGGACAATATGCAATATGTCAACTTTCAAAGAAAAGAAGGGGGAAAAGAAAAAAAAAGTAATGTGGATTTAGAAAGGTTAATGTTTAATTGTTTGATCAATCTTATATACCTATATGTATTAATCTAAACTGATCTGATGATGAAAATATGTCATATAACCATTGTTAAATTTAAACAATAAAAAAATTGAAAAAAATAAAAATAAAATATCTGTCTCTGTGGATGTGCAATTCCTTCCACAGGGAAGAGGACCAACCCCATGGAGTGACCACACAATTGCTCCAAATGGTTACTGAATTATATTCCAACTTGAATGAAAATATCAAGATGCCTTTCCTTGCAGCATGATCCTGGTACCATTGAGTTGGTTAAGCTTCAACCCAGAAAATATAATCCTCCATAATTCCTCAAAATCAAAGAAAGCAAAACAGGAACTTGACAAACACAGCTAGCCAGGGGGTGCTGAGGCATCTGCGTGGTTAAATGCAGGAGAAAGCAACCCTTACACTTTAGTGGAGATGCAAAGGAAAAAGATGGAATTGTCATAACCACAAGGTCAAAGCTGAAGTCATGCAGTCTCCTGCTAGGAATATGGAGCCATAGAAAAAATTTCACAGATTCCTCAAAATATCATACAGGACAAAGAAGAAAAAAAGCATGCTAGCTGTTCTTTTCCCCTGCCGTGTACGTTTTCATTATATTTTTCCCCGGCTGAGCCCGGCCAGATGCCTACCTAAGAGGGCAACCTGGGAGCTGTCTCAGTGGATGCTCAGTTCCTTCTATGGGAGGAGGAACAATGCCTATGGAGCCACCACACACACTTTAGCTTTGGAAAGAAGTGAATCACTCTATTTGTTACTTTCTATATATTAGCAAATGATTGAAAAGTTGAGAAAGAGCCAAAATATGTGTAAGCGATCCAACATCTGAACCATTTGGAAATTGCTGTTTTCACGTCTTAACCACCAAATGCATGTTTTAGCTTTGAAACATGCTACTCAGAAATAATGAGGGGTCAGTAGTTCCTATGCTTATGGTGAACACTGTGTGTGTTCACTCTCTGTCCATAGAACTTAAAGAGATCTGGGGCTCTAGAAGTGTATCTGCACACCTATACCTCGTGTTTATTTCACATGTCACATGGTCATGCTGCGCTTAATGTCCACAGAGCTGTGGTAAGAGGATATGGAAGAGTAAATTCAAATAACATTTCTAATACTGAATTATTCTAACAACCATTTTTACTTAAATTGACATTTAATCTACTAAAAGCTTTTCAAATTCACAAGTAAAAACTTTGTAACTATACATGATCAATCTACTAGCTGGTAGACAAGCAGAACATAGTAACATAAGCTCAGGGGAATGGACTGTTTATTTTCCCCTAGTGATTCTCCACTGTAGTAGATGCCTAAATTTTTACAACTCTGCTTTAAAGTTAATATCCCAAGCATTTTCAAAATAAAGGCTCTACGTGAAAGATCTTCAATTTCTTTCCTTCCACTTGAATGCCTATAAACTCCTCTGTCTTTACTGAGTCCCCAAGAAGTACTCTGCCTCTTCTCCCTGGAGGCCAGTATTACCCTGGTACTTAGTCTTACTCTCTTCAAACTCTTCTGACTATTGCTTTCAATCCTTAGGCTCCTTTTTTTGCTCTGAAATTTCCTATTTCAGTTTTCAACTATAATACTATTTCAATTTTGCTCTGCAGTGTGATTATTCAAATTTATGTCCACTGACCTAATTCATCAATATATCCTAGATGTATTTCCACTCACTTTTCCAGGCAAGTGCTGTCACCAGCATGTCCCTTGCGGATCCCTCATCATCCCTTCCAAACACTCTCTGCTCCCCATGCTAACCAATTTAAATTACAAAATATAAACCCATTGCAGTTTCTGGAACATTATTCCCAAACCTTGGATGTTTTGGTCCTGCTTATCATTTTCCTCCGTGTCTAAATAAGACCAATATAACTAAATCAATTTAATATGTTCTGTGTGAGTAAACCATAACATATATTGTTATTCTTTTGTTTATTTTTATTTTCTAGCACCTCTTAGAAAATCAAAGTCCCAAAATAAACAGACTAAGTCTTTTTAGGGATTTAATAAATATTTCAAATAAATGAGTGAGCAAAAGTGACCTGCTTATTTTTTCAGAAATATATTTTATTTGTTTCTGTTATGGTTCATATTAAGATACCCCCAAACACAAAAACCACCTCATATGCTCATAGATACGCCTTTTGGGAGTGACTGAATCATTATTGTGTGGCACTTTCTTAGTCCATTGATTGTTTAGCATAGTTCTGTACGTGGGTGATGAATTTACTCAGGTGGAAAGACACGAGCTGGATGTGGATGGCACAGACCAATTGGCTTGTACTCTGGATGAAAGGAGCAAGGAAGGAGGAAAGAAGCCTTGCTGCCTCTTGCCTGCTACACCATGCACCATTTCACCCCATCCACATCTCATGCAGCTCTGACTTGTTGCCAGCTGACTATAGATTGAAATATCTACAAACTGTGAGCCAAATGTACCTTTTTTCCTCCTCTAACTTGCGAGTGTTGGGTATTTTATTCAAGTAATGAGAAAGTAACTGAGACAGCTTCAGTCTCACTTACAAGTCTCAGAAGTGTGTTTTTTCATGAACTATTTCAAATAGTCTGGGCTTCCCAGACTCTTTCCAGGTAAAACACCTATTACATTACCATGGAATTGTAGTTATTATTTCGTAAGCTGAATTATAGCTTTCCAAAATGCCTATGTTTAAGTTCTAGCCCCCATCGGAATGTGAGTATGTTTGGAGGTCGAGTCTTTTTTCAAAGAGATAGTTAAATTATAACGAGGTCATTAAGTTGGACCCTATGTCAATGTGACTGATGTCCTTATAAGACAAGATGAGGATACAGACACATTCAGAGAATCCAGTGTGAAGAACAGACAGATGATAACCTTCTATGAGTCAAGGAGACATGCTTCAAAAAAATAAATTCTTCCTACACTTACTCCTGTATATTTAGTCTCCAAAACAGTGAGGAAATGAATTTCTATTGTTCAAGCTATGTACTCTGTGAAATTTTGTTATGGTTGTTGTAGAAATTTAATAGATATTATAAAGCAAATCATGATACTTAGTTTTGTGCATAAAAGTCTCTATTGTTTCTTTGATCCTTGAAAGATAAAATCTATATGTCTTATGAACACAAAACTCCTCAAAATCATGTTCCTATTTTTCTCTGGGCCTTTAATTCCTGGCCTTTTCACCTATACCCTATATTCAAACCAAATTAAATTTCTTGCTTGTCCACAAACATAACAAACTTTTCATGACCCTGTGCCCTACTGTACACTGTTCCCTTTGCAAAAAAATATTTTTCATTTTATTGATGAAATTAAAATAATTTCTCTGAAATGAAACTCACTATAGCCTCTTTAGTGATGCATTCATCATATCTTCCTAATAGAACTGATTAGATAGATATAGATACAGATACAGATACAGCTATAAATATCACCTTTTATATCATTCTCCCAGACTATGAGCTCCTATAGGGCTGGGGACACACTTTATCACTGCATCTCTAGAGCCTACCAAATGCCTACAACAGAATTTGTTAAATGAGTGTAAGAATGAATTAGCTAATTCAAACCCTTGAGGGACTACAGCAATTTTCCTGAAAGATGTCCTAGTTTTTCAGAGGAAGTCAAAACCAAGGAATGTAAGTATTGATTGTAGGGAAAAACAGAAGGAAGAAAGAAAAAGAAGGTATGAGTATCAAAAATTATATGCAGACTGAGTCTTCTGGCCTTTTTCATTATGTTCTGTCTCCTGTCGCTCCATGATTTTTTTTTAAGCTGAAGAAGGAAAAAGAAAAAAAAAAAAAAAATAGGCCAAAAGGTAGGAAGCCTGCATTGTTGCCTCACTGTTCCTATAGATAAAGCAAATCAAAAGGTATCACAGTTAGAAGAAGTGTCAGCATCATCTCCAAATTTTTCACTTCCTTTCAAGAAAAACTAAATCGAGTAATTCTGACTTGCTTAAAAACAAGTCGTAGAAACTTATTAAGTAGTAGGACCTTAATTGAAGTTTCCTAAACAAGGTCAGGCCAATGGTTCTTTATCATATCAAATTTCTCTTTCATATCTTCGATAGTTGTCAGAGCTTAAAATACATTCCTCTAATTTTTTCCCAACATTCTCTATGTGCCTACATGCAATTTACTGCAGTTTTGTGGGACTAAACATAAATAAGTATTAAAAATAAACTCTGCATCTGCAAATTTTTCCTTGATACGAAATGTCAGAAATGCAATCATGTCACAGAAATCACGACACTTAGATGTGTGTAATTTAAAATCTCCATACCTTTCTCTGCAGAACAACCACATTTTCATTGTTACGCTTTAATGTGAATGACTATAGCAGGCAAATGCCAGCATTCACAGCCCTAGTCCTAGTTTGTCTGAGAAAATTATGCCAAGCACGCAGTGCCATCTGCTCCTGTAGCGATGCCATCCTTCCATTTCTCAGCAGCATGATAAACAACCCAAGTGCACGTCATTTTCTGAGCTCCACAAGCACCTCAGGGCAGGAGAGGAGAAGTTGTGGCTGCTATGTCATATTCAAAGTGATGCATATGGCAGGATGGGAGTGGGAGAGGCAGTAAGTGAATACTTGGAAGGGTGATGAATGGCAGGAGAGGTCTAAGAATTTGAAACAACTGCAGGACAGAAAGATTTCCTCTGGTTTTGCAAATGGCCCGGTAGTGGTGATGACAGGACAGGGAGGAGGTGGCCCAGAGGTGGGGATAATGTTCATGTGAGAACATTTGAATGTTTGTATCTGGCTTTCTGGCACTAATTCTTTTATGACTAAGGTCATCTCCCCTTGAACAAAGAAATGGTCAAGAAATAGATATGTGGTTAGAAAACAAGTGGGTAGAATTATCGGGACCAGCATGGTGTTTAACAGTTTACAAAGGGTGTTCATCCACATTCAGTTAGCTATAAAAGGAGCTAAGGAAACTATGATCTGGAAAAAAAAAAAAAAAGACAATGAATATCAAATCTGAGAGTGATCTATTGTCTAATATTTAAATTGTTTCTCTTACTGCCCCTCTTTCTGTTTGGAGCTGACCTCAGTTTGCCCATACGCAGTGGCAGACAACCCACTTCGATCCTACCAGATTAGGACTTTTCTAAATATATTGATACTGGCAGACATTGCTCAATACTTATCTGTCACATAGCAAGTGTGTGCTCAACAGCATCCATGTCATCCCTTACGCCCCTAAGAAAGAGGTTAAAGAAGTATTTAAGAATGTTAAAAAATGTTAATATTGATTGGAGAATGATAGTCTAAAATACAATATAGAATGTAATCATGAAAACACTTAAATATTTTAAAGGAATTATAGAAGTAACATAGAAAATATTGTAGAAATAAAGATGTTCTGGACGATAACTGATGAGTGAGTACATTTGGGGAATAAATGCTTCCATAGGTAAAAAGTAGGAGAAAGTACTGGCTAGATTTTTGCCTCAAATCAAGTATAGAGCCAAGAAAGGAGAAAATTCACTACTAAGATCTAATTTTAGTGTCTGACTATTTATAGTACATGAAAACTATATAGTTAAGTGAAGGCCAGCAAGATAGCCCAGCAGACTAAGTGCCTGCTTAGGCAAACACAGAGACAGGGTCTGATACTCAGCCCCAAATGCTGCTGCAGCCCTGCCCTGGAGCACACTGAGCTGGCCCCTGAGGCTGGGTGTGGCGGTGCATTCCTGTAAGCCCAGTGCTGGGGAGGCTGAGACAGGAGGATCACTATGAATCTGAGCTACATAGTAAGATCATTAACAAGTACATAATAAAAGAAGAAAAGAAAATTATATAGTTAAATGTAAGCAACAATAAAATCCTGCTGAATGGGATCTTTATTAGGCCTAATTTGGCTTTTTGAGAAAGTTCATGTGAATGTGGAAACATCACAGATACCTAGAAGCCTACCACACAGAATGGGTTTGAGTCTACACAGTCTAGCAGAGAAATCACCAGAGGGTAAGAAGGAGAAACACAACCATGAAGACATATTGCCTGGACATGTTCTCCAAAGGAGACATTATCATGTGGCTGATGACTGTTGCCAAGTTCTGTGCCAGCTCTTGTGCTACATACAGGAAACACCAAGACGAGGTGAACAGGTGTGCTAGCTGTAGAAGCTCACAGATTAGACACAGATTTATGTGCATATAGCTAGTTTACCTGAGAGCAGGCAACAGGGTAGCCCTTCTGAGTAAGTTAGAAATTGCTTCAAAAACAGAAATCAGGTGTTAGTTTTCAAGGCTTTAAAGCCTGAGTTGGATTTCAAGAGCTAGAAAAGGAAAACAGGGGCATTTAAAGCCACTGTGATATCTGCACATAGTGATGGGACAGAATAAGATTTTTATCTCCTATCCTACACTTTTCTCAGCCTAGCAAAATGTCAGGTAAAGCACACTGCACCAAGGGCCACATCTGGGTGGCCTGGTGGGCCTGGTCACTATGCCGGTCAGCCACTTTAGACTCATGGTCTTGGGCTTTCCCTCCCATTGACCATGATGATAGATAGATAGATAGATAGATAGATAGATAGATAGATAGATAGACAGGCAGACAGACAGATGAGAGAGAAGAGAGACAGAGACCGAGAAAGGGAGCGTAAGGGAAGGAGGGACATAAACACTCCCATGTCTGTCTGCATACTTTGGTCTTCAGACTGATAGAATACCCATTAGGTAATTACAATGAATTCAACTTTAATAATTCTGTTCAGATTGAAAAACACAGGGCACATATTGTTCCAAAATGTGTCTGAAATAATTCTCCCGACTGCAGAGCTAAAAATTCACTCATGTCCCTTTAATGCTCTGTTTACCTTGATACCAACATGAACAGACAAGTTTAAAATCTGATCCTAGAAGCTAGTGGTTCCACAAATGGGGAGATTCTTTAGTACCTAATCTCCTGGGCACTATACAGCCAGTACATTTCTAGAAACATAATTCTTTTTTCCATTAATATCATAAGAGGCCCTTTTGGATCATACTTAATAACAGTTATAAACGAACATAGTATTTCAAGTGCTTCTGAGTGTCTTATCTTATTTAATTCTCCCATGAACATAGGATGGGAATTCTATAAATCCCATATTTTAAACAAGGGATTTGAGATCTGGACAGTTACTTGAATTGTCCTGGATCTCCAGCTATTTGACAGCAGTACACAGAAAAACCTAGATCTTCTTCTAAGTGTTTTATTGCCCCAGAATGATTAGTTGTAACATATAGGATCAGATTCAGCAAAATAAATGGCAGAGAGCTTGGCCGTACAGCCAAAACTATTTCTTCCTAGATCTTATTTTAAATAAAGGTGATTGTGCTATTGCTATCTTCCCTCTGAATATTTCTTTCAAAGTAACAGAGCTACTGTCTAAGATGCAGTGTCAGAGTGGAGTACCAGGAGTTTCTTATGTTTTCTATCTAGACTAAAAGAATACATTCTACTATTGATGATGTATTTTGTTTTACTTTCTGATCAAAAGATTGCCTCCTCTGTCCTTATTTCTGTTCCTTTTTAATCCTTCCTTGAATAAAAGCGATCTGGGAAAGGATCATTTCTGTATGAACTATTACACGTAAATTACCAAGAATGGAAAAACTACTTTTGAACCTTTTTACTCACTTCTTTTTTACCCTTTCTTTCTGATGCTTAAAGTTATAAAGAAAAAAAAAATAAGTGAACAAGAAAACAAACAAATAAGCAAAGATATAAAGAATACAAAAAGCACAGCAGTCTCACTGGAACCCACGTACCTATCCATGACTTAAAGGTGAGACTCAGTGTTCAGAGACAGTTGAGTGATGACTCATTCATGGGCAAGATTTGCCCAAGGAGCAGAGGAAGAACATTCCATGGGTGCATATCGGTTGTCCTAGTTTCAGACCCTTCCTTGCTAAGACTTGTGGATCTCTTATTAGGATAGGTAGCCCAAAATATAAGTTTTCCTGTTTACAAGGCATGTCTCTTGCTATTTATACAGATTAGCTGCAACAATAAGTGATTGGAGTAAATTATTATTAATTTAAGTTAGAAACATCTGACTTGAACATCAGTTTAACTTATGATTTCCCTGATGAAACCCTCATTCAAATTTCATAAGCTCTGGAATCTGAATTGCTAATTCAGGAGTAAAGTTTAGTGTTGCTCCTCTGATAGGCCATCCTTGGTACCAAGAGAAAGCAAACATCTCTGTACAAAGAAAACCTCTAACAAATGTGGGTGGTAGAAGTCAAAATCCCCTGACAACTGTGTTACCTGAGAGGGACATCACGCTCCTGCAGGTGAGTGCATTGACCAAGAGAGAGGCTGTGAATGCAGGGATGAGCACAGGAGTTAAAGTAGTACAGCTTGAGCATCCTATTAGCTTAGTTTTAATTAGTGAAATAAAGTATCTGAGGCTGAATATTTAACAAAAGCAGTCTAGCTTGGCTTATGATGTTGAAGGTGCAAGGATGAGTTGCTCCCACCAGATGATGGCCTTTCTGTTTTCTCACCAGAATCACAATGACAGACAAGAGGCTCCACTTTATGTGTCTATATTCTGGTCTCCTCCTCTCTTCTCAAAAACACACTGACTATGAATACACTTAACTGTCACAAAAAAAATCATTCAATTGTGCACCTAATGTAGTGAATTATATGGCATATGATTTATATTTCAATAACACTTATAAAAATGTAAAAAATATAGCCTCTTGTAGCTCAATCACAGAGCTCCAGCCCAAAGACTTTACGTAATCCTAGTCACCTCCAAAATGTCAGACTTCTAAATTACAATGACTGAATTAAGCTTCCACCCTTTTAACACCTCACAATGGGGATTAATTATCAACACGGGGGCTCATGGGGAACTGAAACCCTGCCCTATGGGAATAGACACAAGGGTCATCCCCTTGAGACCAGAGCAAGCAGCTCCTTTAAAGGACTAGAAGGCAGGGCAGGCTCTTCAGACACTGTGTAATTGGTACATTCCCCAGGAGGGACTCTTGCAAGGAGAGGGTATTTAGGCTGAATGACATCTAAGAAAAATTTCAATGCCTAGACTGTGTGACAGATTCGGTTTGCAAAGATTTTAATTTCAACTTACAGGAGCCTTGTCCCTGCCTCCCCCCCCCCCATATACCAAGCCTAAGAACTTAGCAGTTAGAGCAAGTTGTTCCTTTAAATGTCAATGGAGAATAAATAACATTATTTGTTAAGCCTTAAGTGTTTAAAGCTAAGAAAAAGTCTTTCTGCCTCTCATACATTTGACCAATACTGAAAAATCACCAGCTGTAGGCAGCCCAAGCGGCCAATGTTTACTAAATGTTTCACTCAACCCCAAACCTCATGAATTGTTTAACATACGAGAGAGACAAAAGCCAGTATTTCTCCTCATGTCAGCTCTCATTAGACGCGTCTCTGCTCTTCTTGCTGCTAGCTAGGAACAACATTAACATTCATTGTTCTTAAGCACACAAAAGCTCTGGGGGCCTCTGTGTATGCAGTCAATCCTGTGTCACACGTCACACACAGTCTAAGCACAAAGAGATGTATGTGAAGGCCCTAGCATTGGTACACACTTAGAAGGCAGGGCTGTTGGTAGAGTTCAGCCACCAATGGCTGGGTGCAATGCACTGTGTGGGGAAAGAATTCAGTTATCTCTCAATAGGAAGAAAGCTTTAAAAATCTGTTCAATAGACAAAGCCAGACCTTTGTAGACATCTGTTTAGTCCATTCTCATGGAAACTGGCTTTAGATAGCCAGCAAGCTACAGGAGGTGCTTATCCAGCCCTTGAAGTAGCAGAATTCTGTCATCACCTTTTTCCCCAAGGAGTCTCCCTCAATACTTTATGGAAAAAAAATACAAGAAGACACACTATGAGGGAGGTGATGCTCAGCATCTCTAGGGATTCTAATAATTGTATAAGTCCTGTGATTCTAAGCAACTAAACATTGTTTTCAGAAAAGAAAATATTCTGTTGTGATGAATGGGAATTACTCAAAATAATATCTACCAAACAGGAATTTAACTCTACATTTGTAGGACAGTATGTTTTCAGCTGATATCATAGGTATCAGAATCAATTTACCTTTAAGAGATTACTTTATACTTTACATCAAAGTCCAGGAAGGAATTCTATGATACCCATTGTCAAATACTAGATAGTATTGGCAACATAAATCCTGATCAACAAAGAAAAAGTGTTCTATTTTGCTTATAGCCCTGAACCTCTTAAGGAGAACTTAATTGTTGAATCAATCTATTCCTTTTCAGAGTTCTTTGATCAATATGACCATGAGCTAAACTAGTAATTCTAAAGCTCTTCCAATCATAGACAATTACTAAAGCTATGGATTATAGCACAACTCAGTATTTCCTTGCTTCTTCCTTAAAGGGTAAAGTAGAGATTTTCCTGATACATTGCTATTGTAAAGAGGTCTAAGCAATGCATATAGTTTGCAAATAGAATAAATACTGAAGCAAAATTCCCTTCACCATGTGCACATATGAACAGCTATATAATGTGATTTCCAGTGATCATCTTCACAAAAGGGAATATAAAAATATAGGAGGCAATAGTATTCATTAGTGGCAGAAAATGGTTAAATGGAGAGTTCTGTCATCACTGCAAATATAAGCTGACCTCCCTAAAGAAACACATGTTGTATATGCCGGGTGTGGTGGCTCACACCTGTAATCCCAGCACTCGGGAGGCTGAGGCAGGAGGATTGATGCGAGTTCGAGACCAACCTGGGCTACAAAAGTGAGCTCAGGACCAGCCTCAACTGCATAGCGAGACCCTGTCTCAAAAAGACAAAAAAATAAAAATAAAATAAAAAAAGAAACACATGTTGTATAATATTACATACACATTATATGTGTAGCATGTTTTTACTTCTGTTATTTATCCTTTTCCTTTCACATATCTTTGCAGATGACAGTTCAGAACAACCCCAAATAAGGCTGCAGTGACAAAAGAAAAGAGTCCTGTGTAATTTTAAGTATGATAAACCTTTATCATTCTCTCTCAGTTGTTCACATGAATAAAGCTAGTTTACAAGTGGTTCTACCTAGGTTCCATTCTACTCCATGGGAAATTAGCAGTGATTCTGCTTCAATAGATTTAGTAACTTTAAAATAGGAATAGAAACTGGGAAGGGAGTACATGCTTAGAATACTTGGGAGGCTGATTTTTATTTTGCCCATGTGAACATTAAAATACAATCTTAACTTGGCATGTAGTCCTATACCATTGTAGTGACATGGTGTTATGGTTTGTATCTAGTTGCCCGCCCCCCCACCAGAGCCTCATGTAAATCAAGGGACCGTCAAGGGTGCAGCTCAGTGGGCAGGGCCAGAGGAGCAGGGTGGGGCTTGAGGGATGGGTCCACAGAGGCACAACCTGTTAAATTGACAACATGCACCTCCCCCACCCCCTGTTCCTCCCCAAGCCTGATAGACTCTCTTGGAGGTATGGAACACATCATCCTGGACATGGTGGCACAGTGTCTTGAGGTCTTGCTGTGTAATTCAGGCTGCTTTAAACTATGAAACCTCTAATGACTGTGAGCTAAATAAGCCTTTCCTTCCGCTAAGCCTGTGCGTTGGATATCACAGGACTTATGCAATTATTAGAATCTCTACAGATGCTGAGTATCACCTCCCTCATAGTGGTGGGAGAAAGAATAGCAACTAAGACAGAATTTGGTACCAGAAGAGTGAGGCCATTGTTGTGGCTATACCTGACAATGTGGATTGCAAGTTTTTGGGAATGTTTTATTGGAAGAGATAGGAAAGCTTCAGAGATGTCGGCTATAAGCAAAGTGCTGGAACTGCTTCTGCTGTTGTTTGGGAGATTCTGGTCAGAGCTCAGACCAGAATGCTGATAGGAAGCCTCACTGCAAAGACCAGGCTGGGGAGGTTTCTGCTGGGAAGAAGGCTGCATTGTTTGTTGGACTCCAAGTTATTTGTATCTTGGCCTGGCAGATAGTTTGGCTGTTTTTGCCTGAGTCCAGAGACTTTGCCTGAATCTGAGATTAAACATGGAGATCTGATTAATCATTCAAAGGAAATCTCAAAGCAGTCAAACATTGGGGCAGGGTCATGGTTATTGTTGGGAGCTCTTAGTCAGATTTAAGATGAGAATGAAGAGCAAAGAGCCCAGCAGAATGACCTAAAAGGTTGTGAGTTTGATCAGAAAGGAGGCTCCAATAAAGCTGTGGACTGAAAAGATAGAGCTGAGATCTCCATTGCTCAGGAGGAACAGTAGGGAAAGTAAAGGAGATGTCCTGAGGGCATCACGGGAGGTGGTAGGTTCTCATCCTTTGTAGCCTAGGAATTACAAGGGTGAGGGACTTTGCTTTGAGGGGAAAGCTGCAAAGCTCCATGTTCCAGAATGTAGGCAGTGGCCTCACCAGATTCCAGAATTGAGGCGATGGCCACACCAGATTACAGAATGGTACCAGCATGGAGAATTTGTTCCTTGTAATCAAGGTCAAAGTGCTCAGTGATCCAGGCACTTGACTCATGCAGCCAAGAGAGAGGAAAACATGGCTACTTCTCCAGCTGGCAGCAGACCTTAGCATTATCCATGTGGCATTGGTTTTAGCCCATGCAGAATGCAAGAGTTCAGAGGCTTAAAAAGCTTCTACCTCAATTTCAGAAGAAGGCCTGGGAGGCCAGGCAGCATGCTCCTGAGAAGGCAGTGTGCAAAGCTATGAGTTAGAAGCCAATTCAGTGGAAACCCCAGAAGTTTGGAACAGTCCAAAACATGGATCATCTAAGGGAAACTGCAAGGAAGGAGCAAAGCTGGCCCAAGAGAGAAGCCATGGGAGCTATAATCACTAGAAGTGCCTTAAGGGGGAGCCACATGGAGCTCACAATTTGCCACAGATTGCTACAGATATTCCACATGGAACTATAAGACATGTTTGCCCTGCTAGATTTTGGAATTGTTTTGGCCCCAGTGATTTGTATCCTTCTTTGTATACCTTTTGGCATGGCAATGTTTACCTTGTGCCTTTGAATGTTGGATGGCTTTAACTTTTCATTTGTATAGGAGATCATAGTACAGAGTTTGCCTGGGATCTTGGAGAAAACTTATGACTTGAACTTTTAAGCGATGCTGAAACTTCTGGGACTTTGACAACTCTTACAGATGGAACAAAAAGTCTTTTGCATAAAGGGATGCACATGAGACTTTGGGAGTACAGAGGCAGAATGCTATGGTCTGTATCTAGTTGTTCTCCTAAAGGCTCATGTAAATCAAGGGGTGGTCAAGTGTTCAGCTTGAGAGGTGGAGCCAGAGGACCAGGTTGGGGCTTGAGCGGCAGGGTCCCAGAAGTACAAAGCATTAAACTGACAGCATGCACCGCCCCCACCCCTCTAGGCCTGTTGGTATCTCATGGAGGTATGGAGTGGATCATGCTTGACATGGTGGCACAGTATCTCGAGATCACGTTATGTAATTCAGGCTGCTTTAAACTCTGAAACCTCCAGTAACTGTGAGCTAAATAAACCTTTCCTTCCCTAAGCTTGTGTATTGGGTATTTGTCCCAGCAATGAGAGAAGAATAACTAATACACATGGTTCATAATAAAATGTTCAAAGTTCATAATATGAAACATAAGATATCCAAAGTTCAAGTGATTAAAGTCTGATTTTTTTTTTTTTTGGTCTTTTTGAGACAGAGTCTTGCTATGCAGTTGAGGCTGGCCTTGAGCTCACTTTTGTAGCCCAGGCTGGTCTCAGACTCGCACCAATCCTCCTGCCTCAGCCTCCTGAGTGCTGGGATTACAGGCGCGTGCCACCGTGCCGGGCTCATTACTTTTTCTTTTCTTTTTTTTTTTTTAAAGTCTGATGTTTTCTTGTGGATACTTAAACAGATTGCTAGTGTATACTTTAGTTTTTGTTCCCTGGCTTTTTATTTTTAAAATTTTTTAAATGAATGTTATGAAAACTGTTATGGAGATTCCTCAAGCACTGAAAGATAAAACCTCTATTTAACCCAGCATTTCACTTTCTGGGTATCTTTCTGAAAAGTTAAAGACATCACATTGCAGTGACACATGCATACCAATGTTTACAAGAACACAATTCCTAATGCCTAAATCTTCCAAGTAACCTGTGTCCATCAACAGATGAACAAATAAAAAAAATGTGGTACAGTACCTAAAGAAGTGAGATTTAGCTCTAAGGAAAGATTAATTTATTCCTGCATCATCTAAAGTCCATCTTCACTGATTATGTACATCTTTCATGATAGAATTCCAATATAATAACTGGAAGAGTAATTTATCTTTTAGCATACACTGAATGTACATGGAATATTCCATAGGATAGAGGCCATGTTGCATGCAGAGTATTTCAAGTCCCTTCAAGTATATAATAGAGGCAAAAATTATGACAGGATAATTAGACTCCTGCAGCCATTGTATTTCTAGCGATCTGTTCATAAATCATAGTTGGATGAAAAGCTTGTTGTATTAATTGTATAACACATAGATTTGTATAGAATTTCACTTTCACTCATCACTGTCCACTTACTTGTCAGAGAAGAACAATGGTATAATGCAGTTGGAAGTGAGGACGGGAGTCAGTTAAACTGGTAAAAGAAAGCTGTGGTAGAGATGAGAAGAAAGAGGGAGAGGAATGAAAACAACTGATGAGGAAACTGAGGGAACAGGAGGAGGAAGCAATGGTGGCCCAAGTTGCCACACTAACCATGACATTTGGGGTAGATTGTTTCATTTCTGCCTTTCCTGAATAAACAAGTCAGGCCACTCTTAAAATGTTCCTCTTTCAGTTATGGTACAGTGAAGTTCTCTCAGGCCTCAAGCTTTAAGCAAGTGCCACTGAGCTTACCAGAGCTAGAAAAGGCTGGCTTCCACCTGGAGCTCCATGCAAATCACTGACTACAATTTGTTTAATCTTTGGAATCCTTAGCTTCATTTTTTTTTTGACAGAAACTTCACTAGAAGTGCCCTTCTTCCTAATTAATATCAAAGAATCCAGAATTGTCTTCTGATATCTCACTTTCACATTTCCCACTTTATTGAAACTCTTGCTTGTTTTCTAAAAATAATGATTTTCATAATAATGGTGTACAGTGTTCAACCCCACCTGCACCCACTTTTCTGGGTGGAGTGGTGAATTTCTGGGAGGCAACTTCTTTACTCTTCTAATTAGAAAGACAGTCCTCACCATTTATTGAGGTGTGCCACCAGGAAGGCAATTGTCCCTTCTCTTCTTTAATCTGAGTGCATTGTTCTGTGTCCAGTACTTATGTCTGAGATGAGACAACACTTAATTCTTATCATGACACCATTACAAAGAATCTCTCTAGTGTAGATATTTAAAAATGAGATATTCCTCTTTTGTATCCAGCCATTATCACCTGCTGTAATAGTTCTCTCCATATAATTCTTATATACTGACCAGTGTGAAGTCTGTTTTAGCAAATGAGTTAGCAAAAAGACTGTTGGTCAGACGGGTGCAAAAGTCTATAAGAGAGAGCAGGACACCCTAAACATGAGTTTATTGATGGCTTTGCAGCAGCATAACAATTTCTGGTTAGAACTGGCACAAAACAAGAAGTCCACAAAGCAAGAATAATTAGACTACATGCCAGAACTCTCTTTCAACAGCCATTTCCAAACATGTATATTTATAGACAAAGAGAATTGTAAAATTTGCATATGATCTTCTAACTGCTTCAACACTTAACTTTAACTAGGGAAGTGAAGTGGAAGCCAATTTAATCTTTTTCTCTCAGTTCTTAGTAGTTTGGTGGCACAATAGTGCATCTACTATTATAATTTCCTGCTCTTAGTTAAATCCCTAAAGGCCACACACTGTGATTCCTAAAATCAGACATTGGGGAGTGTAGAAGAGAAAGGGTTGAACTTATCTGAACATTATACAAGAAATTCTCTGGGAATGAAACTGAGCCTGGACTTGGTGGGAGTGGAATATGTTGCCCCAAGTAAAAATTGAACTACGTCTGTTGTTAATACAGCCCACTGACAATGCCACACTAAAATAAGTGTTGAAAGGTTCCTGTTTATTTTCATTTTTTAGGTAACATACAGAATCATAACGGAAATAACCAGACACAAGTGTGTTGCTACATTTGATCATTTTCCTTCATTTTGGGCTTTCCTTTTCCTTGCTGGTCTTTTCCTGTTTATCCTATCTAATGCAATAAAATGCGTAATTAATTTCTAAATGCTTCCGTTGAGCGGTGCAATTTGTCAAGTCGAGCTGTTAATAGAATTAAGCTTTTTATCAGCGATTAGCAAAAGAAGGTAAAAAAATTAATTATGGAATTGTATGCCTCCCTGGTTCAAAGCCAGGTTTTGGATTAAATGTTCGATAAAGGTTTTCTGACACATTATAAAACATTTAGCAAAAGCTCCTCTCCCCTTTGCATTAAAAACCTGTGTCTGTGCACAAGCAACCAGCAAGGCCAAACCACCAGTGTAGGCCTCTGTGCACAAAGGCAAACACTGAGTGAGTCTGTGGTTTTCCTTCTGTGCTCAGGGCAAGAGATAAGCTGTGACCTCACAGTTTTCATCTTTAATTTTGGATAGTGTGACTTGCAGCTTGAATGAAATTCGAGCATTAGTTAGAAGTGGTAATAGAACAGGGCATTATGGAGCAACTAACTTAGAAGCCCAAAACTACATGCAGCATAAGCACCAATGTTAGTATGAAACAGGTAGGAAGGAATGAGCTGAAAGGACGCTCACAATATCTAAGCCGATCATGCAACATCCAGGGCTGCTGCCCCTGGGACTTTCTTTTCTCTCTTCTGTGTGCCCTTGCCACCTCACTTCCCTCTCAGATGGAGTAATGCAATTCACTTCATCTCATTCTTTCCTCCACCGCAAACAAGGAGAATAAAGATCTGACTGACGGATCAGATGCTAACACTTATGGAGTCATTGTCAGAAGCACACACATTACTCTTCCATAGTACTTGGACCAAGTTCTCTTTTACCTGTTTTCAAGAATAAGCACTCCTTGATTACTTTTTCTATCTGGGGCTGCTGTCCTTTGGGCTATCTGCTTCTGAACCTCACGGGGGTTGGGGAACCTCTGGGCTAAGTTCACATGGTCTGCTTCACATGGGAAATTTTAGTGTTCAAAGTTCACTCTGTGAAGGTCTCAGTTTCTGCATTTAAGACAGGAATACCGAAGTTGCCCTTCAACCTCAGATCCAGTCCTCTAATATTGTTTAATCTTCCTTTTAGCAGAAAGCGAAGCATGAAGCTATAGGGAACTTCTGTAGATGGGTACAGAAAGTACATACTTATAAGTAGGGTTTGACCATATGGACTGAGAGATAGAATAAAAGAGATGCCATACTCAGAAGATAGCACTTTTTTTCTGTTATGTACATTTATTCTTTTTTTCTCCATAAGCTTATTTCCATTTTCTTCTATTTTATCTCTTCTCCAAATTTATTTGGATTCTTTTTGAGTTACTAGTCAGACAGGGCATGATGCCCAATCTTGATTGTCAACTTGATTAGCTTAAAAGATTAGTCCAGCCCACTAGACCCCCAAGGTCATGACCTTGGGGACTAGATATATCTGGTCTTTGACCCTTTTCTCCAGTACTTTGGGCTGTGCTTATTTTATGTTATTTTGTTTATCTTAGGGAAGAGTCTACAGGATGTTCAGGGTCTTACTACTAGATTGGATTCATAGTGATCCAACTGTTTACAGCCTCCCAACAGCTGGGATTATAGGCATGCGCCACCACACCCAGTCTCAGTTACTGACTCAGCGTGTTCTGGGAGCAGGGCTGGCGTGGCAGGCTTGAGGATCAAACCCCGGCCCCCTGTGCCTGCTTTCAGGTGCTTTAATCGGCTGAGCTACTTGGCCAGCCCCAGGCTCTGCTTCTTGGCCACCAGGAAGTGAGTAGCTTTGCTCTTCCATATCTTTGCATTATGATTCTCCTGTTTGAAAGCAGTCACCACCTGCAACCTTTGAAACACGGAGCTAAATTGTACCTCTCCTCCTTTAAACTGGGGACATCAGATATTTTCTCCCAGCAATGAGAAAGCTGAGGAAGGTCTCAATTTGAGTATTAAAAAAGTAGTGCTATGTGACAGTTTTATGTAATAAATTTTAATTATGGAAATAGTGATGCCATTGCATTTTTATAAAGTTATAGATATGTTCTAAATATTAGCTGATAATTACAAAACAAATAACAAACTGTAAGATAGAATCAACCTATATACCTGGTCAAAAATTGCAATGTATGATGTTATCTTTTCCTCATGAACTTAAGCTCTCTTCTCGGGAAAATTTTGGTATTTCTTATCCCTGTCACTTTCCTACCCATAACATTTCTGATAAACATTAAGTACTTCATAAATATTAGTTAAATCAGTGAATGGTTGGCAAACCTTGATTTTTCTTTGTGCCTTTCAATTTTTGCCTCCTCTTTTAACATTTTTCAAAGTGTTCTTTGATTCCTCAGTAAACATGAAAACAGACTGACTTTCCTTAATAACTTAGACTTCTGCAGTGCCTCATTAAGTATGAGTAACATCAATTAGCACTATGAAATTAATAGCCTGATAATTACCAGGTAGAATGGGAAGAATTAAAACTGATCTTTTTTTGACCCTAACTTGTCATCTTTTCCTGTGAGAGATTCTTTAATTTCAACTTGGTTTTTGTTCATCTCCTTCTCATAACTGAATGAAGAACATAAACTTCCATGACCTGTTGAAGCCCATTTAACATAGCTGCCTTTGTATAAAATTAATGAATGAGGGCCTGGGATATAGCTCAGCACCATGAGCACCTGTCTGGTACATGCAATGACCTGATTTTGATCCCTAGTACCTCCAAATCCTCCCAAAATTAATGAATGAATCTAAGGATGAATCCATCTTCTTCTAAGTTGTTCTTGAAACCTTATTTTAGTATGTTATTAATAATTATATTAGCCTCCTCTGAAATTTCAGTCATTTTCAAAATACATGTTATCCTCTGAACATGACAAATAACATGTTATTCCATGCACTATTGCTTTAATTGAGTAAAATCTGCTTCAGTTAAAAAAACAAAATACATAAATATACTTGAAATTTTGATAACTATGAAAGACAGTGTTACAGATAATTTTTATAAGTTTGTTTTAATTAAGTTGTTACAGAATTCTAGGAAAAAAAAATTTAAAATTATGTTTTATAACTGGATGCTACAATCAGGTAATTTTAAATAATCATTTTACATTATAGCCAATCCTTAGTTTGTATCAATGAACCAATGATCAATAATAGGGAAATTATAAGAAAGTAGCACATCACTTCTATGTCATAGTTACTTTTCTCATCGCTGAGGCAAAATACCAAGCATAAGTAAAAGAAGGGAAAGATATTTGGCTCACAGTTTGTAAAAATTTCAGTCCATAGCCAGCTGGCTCAAAGGCAGGGTAACATGGCAGATAGCGTCACAGCAGAGAAACAGGCCATGGCAAAGCAGGGCAGCAGAAAGCAGTAAAGCAGTGAAAAAGCCGCAACAGCAATTTGTATTTCACCCAGGCTACCTGCTCTTTGAGTGAAGCTACCCATAGCCAGTGTGGGGCACACTTAATCCCAGAATCAACTCTTTTTTTTTTTTTTTTTCTTGTTTCAGAACCTTTGTTTGTTTATTCACTCATTTTTATGGCCGGCTCAGACCACCCCGAGAGCAGGGCTGGCGCAGCATGTGGTGCCAGGGATTGAACCGCGGTCCCTGAAGCCACCCAAGCTTTCCCAAGCAGGCGCTGTAGACCACTGAGCCATCCCGCCGGGCCCCAATCCCAGAATCAACTCTTAATCTCACCATCAGATACTTAGAACTAGCATCACACACCCTACACCCTCACCCAGCCACCTCTACATAACCACACCTAGGACCCTAGGAGATGTTGGGATATCTAGATGTAAGCCATGACATTTTTGTTCCTGTAGGTAAGCACATGGCCTGGCAGTAAGACACTACTATCACTGTCAAGGATGGGCATAGGTTTAAGTATCTAAGATAAACTGTTACTGCAGGCATGCATGATAATCCAAGAATACAATTATATATAAGACAGAGAGGACAGAGAGAGAGAGAGAAATACACGCAGAGAAACACACACACACACACACACACACACACACACACACACACACACAGAAACAGCAACAGAGAGAAACGGAGGTAAAGAGAGAGAGAAACAGACAGAGAAGTGGCATCTCTCCATAAAATGTTTTTTTCTGTCCTATCATGCTTTGTTTGCTAAGGACTGAAATGAGAAGAGCCTAGTATATTCCAGGCAAGTATTCTAATAGTAAGCAATATATTCAGCTCTGAATTACCTTTTTTAATTTTTTTCCAAAAAGTTTATCTGATAACACTTTGGCTAACTATTGAAAAGATATATTCCATTAGTAAAACGTCTGTTTTTTTGAAGGAATTCTCAACACAACTAAATAATTTCAACAAATCCTTGGGCATTAAATTTTGTCATGATTCTATCCAAGCACTGTCTATCTTTATCAACGCTTATCAGTTTACTGTTGCACAATGTTGCACACTTTTTACTAATTATGAATGTAAAATTTCTGAAAACATATTTAGTTACTTTGCAGGGAACCTACATTTCTCAGTTACATGTTTTTATTTTATGTTTTATTGTTTTTATTTTATTTATTTTAATTTTATGTCAGAATTAAAATGCTAATGCAACACTTTCAATAACATGCCTAGTTTAATCAATTAGATTTACTAAAATAATTAAGCTTATTTATGAGTCATAAGGTCACTGATAACAATTAAAACTTATTTAAAATACATGATTTGCATGTCTTTCATAATAAAACCAAAAAAGTGAGATACTTAGGGATCAATCTTACACAGGAAGTAAATGATTTATAGAGTGCAAATTATAGTACTCTGAAAAAAGAGATTGAAGAGGATTTCACAAAATGGAAAGATATTCCTTACTCCTGGGTAGGACTGAAATGGAAGTTGGCCATACTTCCCAAAATTCTTATAAAGATTCAATCCCATCCCAATTATGCCATTAGAGTCCCTCACAGAACTAGAGAAAGCATCCCTAAGTAACCAGAAGACTCCTAGAAGAGCAAAAGCAATGGTTAGCAACAAAGGTAGGGCAGTAGGCATCACAGTCCCTGACTTGAATTACACTACAAAGCTACTGTGATAAAAATCAGCACAGTACTGGCAAAAAACATAGACCTGAGTAACAACGGAATGCAGTGGAAGATTTTAATACAGCTACACACTCAGGCACCTTACCTTTGACAAAGGGGCCAAACACATTCACTGGAAGAAAGATAACCTCTCTAATAAATGGTGCTGGAAAAAAGTGGCTTTCCAAATGCCAAAGGGTAAAATTAGACTCACGCTTATCACCATGCACAAACTACAGTCAAAACTGATCAAATATTTAAACATTAAAACTAAAACATTAAACGTTCTGGAGGATAAAGTAGGTAGAAATCTTAAAGGCATAGGTGTACATAGAGTTTATTAAGAAAAATTAAACTGTAGGAGAAATACTTAAAGACTCAACAATCAGGACCTCATATTTTAAAAATGTTTCTGCATATCAAAAGAAATAACCAACAGTGTAAATAGGAAGTCCTAGATTTTGGAAAGCCATTATAGCTGTTTATTCCTCAGACAAAGGATTTCCATTTGGAACATACAAAGAATTTTAAAATGTCAGGTCTCCAAAGTTCAAAAACTCAATCCAAAGTGGTCATCTGAGATGATTATGTACTTTGAAATGAAGAAATCACTTTTTTTTTTTTTTTTTTTTTGATGGTAACAGTGATTGAATTCAGAACCCTGTGCTTTCTAGGCAGGTGCTTATTCTACTGAGCTACTTCCTCAGCCCCAGTTGAAGAAATACAAATGCCAAATAACTAAATGAAAACATGCTCAGCATCACTGGTCATTCAAGAAATGCAAATCAAATCAACAGTGAAATTTCATCTCACCCCTGAAGGAATGGCTATCATCAAAAGGTCAACCATTAACAATTACTGGAGGGACAGCGGAGGAAAAGGAACCCTTCTCCACTGTTGGCAGGAGAGCAGGCTAGTTCAACTACCATGGAAATCAGTAGAGAGATAACTCTAACAGCTAGGATTGGAGGTCCCGCTCCGGCCAGCTCTTATATTCCCTAGGTATTAAAAAAAAAAAAAAAAAAAAACCAAAACCTGAGACTGTCACAATGTTGTATGTGCACCCATGTTTATAGCAGTGCAGTTTGTCATAGCTAAATCTTGAGAAAAAACCAAATTTCCATCAACTGAGGAATCCATTTTTTAAAATGTGGTATTTTCACACAGTGGAGTATTACGCAGCTATAAAAAGGCTTTTATAGGTAAGTAAATGCAACTAGACACTGGATTGGTAAGTGAAATAGGTCAGACCCACATGTGCCAACATCATTGTGTGTACTAATGTGAGAACCTGAAAGAGTAAATAAAATCTGAAAGGTAAAAGGGAAAGAATCTGCTCCATGGGAAGAAAAACTGGGATGAGTAAAAGGACAAAAGAAAGAAGGGAAAAGGATATATTCATGTAAATATGCAGGATAGTTTGGATAATTGAATTGATGGCTTCTGCTGATGTACTGAAAGGAGAAGTTTATGCTTAATTTTATCTTCATTTTAAATTTTTGTAAGCTTTATTTCTATCATTTTTTCAGGTTATATCCAAATTCAAAGATAACATTATGCCATACAACCGTCGTCCAATTCCTATTACATTTATTTATTTATTTATTTATTTTTTATGGCAGGCTCAGCCTGCCCTGGGGTTGGGGCTGGCACTGCATGTGGTGCTGGGGATCGAACCATGGTGCCTGCGGTTGCCTAAGCTTTCCTAAGCAAGCCCTTTAGACCGCTGAAACATCTCACTGGCCCAATTCCTATTACTTTCCTTAATGAAACTTTATATCACCTCTAATTTTTTTGGCACTTTGTACTCTTTAACAAATTAAAAATAAATAAAAATGAGCTATATGGCTCACATTAGCTTTCTGTGGGTGTACACCAGTCCTCAGCAGCTAGGCCCTGTTCATCACTGGTGCAGAATTTAAAGCTGGTTGAATTTTAGTCTCAACAGTCTTTAAGATGAAGTGGAAAATTTCACCAATAATTATTCTTTTTTGAAAATTTTATTATTATTATTATTATTATAAAATGTATTTAGTACAGGGTCTACAGGGGCTCACTGCACAGATCAGACTTGTAGCAATCCTCCTGTTTTTCAGCTTCTCAAGCACTGGGATTACAGGCCCACAGCATGATACCCAGTTTCGGCCACTGTCCCAATATGCCTTGGGGGTAAGGCCAACATGGCACACTGGGTTAAAATCTCAGTCCTGGAGCCTGCTTAATCAGGCGCTTTAGTCAGCTGAGCTATCTGTCCAGCTTTATCAATAATTATTCTTATGCTTACTGTTTCTAATAATCACACATGAGTGTTTTGTATTTTAAGGCTCATCCCACAATAGGTTACTTCTCTTCACAACTAGAAGCCAGTGTAACAACAACGTGCATATGCCTAGTTAATTTAGGCAGTGCTACGCAAAAGTGTGTGCTGTGGTGCCGGTGGTGTCGATTTGCCATGGTGTGGTACACTGGCTTGCAAAGATAGGATTGCTTCCCATTGGTTATAATGCTAGCTTTGGAATACATTTGATAACATTTACCTTTAATAAAAAAGAGCCTCAAGGGCCAGCGAAACAGCTCAGTGGGCTAAGCTCCTGCTTAGGCAAGGGCAAGGAGCAGGGTTCAATCCCTGGCATCACATGTTCACACCGGCCCCGCCCCGGGGGGTGATGCTGAGCAGGCAATCCAGACTGCGCATAGTCCTGCACACCTGTAACCCCAGCGATCAGGAGGCTGTAAAAGCAGGATCACTACGAGTCCGAGCTGTGTAGTGAGACCCTGAACAAAACATATAATAAAGAGCCTCAGTTTCCTAGATTTTGGCTTCTGCCCTCATAACAACTGCCCTTATTCCCCTCAGCATCATGGCTACTTGCTCTGCTTTTTTTCTTTTTTATTTCATGTCAAAATATATATTTACTGCCATGCCACATAACGTCAGTGATCGTGTCTTCGTTTCTCCTGTATTCTTTCCTCTCACTTGTCAATCTGCGATTTCCCAGGTACGAATTGCTGCTCTAAAAGTTATGCTTCCCAAATTCAGTACAATTTTGACAGGTTTGTTTTTTCCTTTTGCTTCACACAACGGTCAAATTTTCCATTCATATTCAGAAAGATCATCTAAATTGATTATTTCTCTGTGGAAATGAATGACAAATTGAGCCTTTTTCCAATAATGTTTTGAATGCAAATTATGGATTTTCTATGTATCTAGTACAAGGTCTCGTTACACAGATCAAACTCCTAGTGATCCTTCTGTTTTCAGATTCCCAAGCACTGAGATCACAGGCACACACCACCATGCCCAGTGTCACCTCAGCCCTGCCCAGGGTCAGAGCCAAGATAGCACGCCGAGGAATTGAACTCCTGGACCATGCATCAGACTAAGCAGGTGCTTTAATTTGCTGAATCATCTGGCTGGCTCTGCCTCATACTATTTTTTTTTTTCAAAAGGTTTATACACTTTATTCCCTTTGATAAGTACTGAGAACACCTAGTGGTAAGTGACTTAACTATGAGCTATCTCCCCACTACAACATACGCATCCTAGCATGTTTAAGTGGGCACATGACTTCACACATGCGTATTTATTTTCAAATATTATGCATTGGATACTATACCAGTTATATGTACCAGTCATACCATGTTCTATGTGTATCACTATGCCTATGTATGTATAGTGCAACTGCTATAATAGTTATAAACTGTGCTAATATGTTTGTAAGATAGAGCAAAATGGAAATAAAATGGGTGACAAAAACAGAGAAATTTTAATTTCTTCAAAATGTCAATACACAGTCCTGGAATCTTCCTTGCATGCACTGTATGATTGTCCAGGCTTTTAGCAACTGTATTCAGACACCCACAAGGGTCTGACACCTAAGACAGTCACCTAAGAGGCTGGGATGGGTCAGGATAGTTTGATCTACACCTATGTAAGCCTATATTGCTAACTCTGGTCCCCTTTTCTCTGTCCTGAATGAGATCAATATATAGGACTGTGAGATAGGTGAAAGCCAGTAAATATCTTCAGTATGGAGACAGGAAATACGGGCTCAAGACCCAAAGCACAAGGCATCGATTTTCTGCAGTAGATTGGCTTGCTGTGAAGGGCTCCTCTGTAAGTTTGTTGGTGGAGAAAAGGAGGAAGCAGAGATCTCACGTCACCTGGGAAGGAATGTAGCTGATTAACATTCCGGGCATGTGAAACAGTTTGTGCACAATTAACTTTTCTAAAACATATTCCAAAGCTTTCAAATTATATTTTGTGAAGTGTAATTCTATCCTATTACCCTCAGCCACATACACCTCGGTATCACAGCACCGTAATTTATTCCTCTGCCTCCTTAGTGTTTACAAGTTCTGATGTAGCACTTGTAGATAGTGATCATGCATATTCCTCCCTAGTTATCGTAGGGAAACTAGAGCTTTTCTATTCTCCTCATCTTTCTGCATGCATCCTAAAGTTCTTTAATCATTTTTTTCTGTTAGCTTCATTTTTCATTTCTGGTTATCTGCATCTTTCCAGTCCTAGGGGGCTCAGAACTAGAAGGGGGATGCCAGATCGTGTCTCACCTGACTGTATAAATAGGAGCTGTAGGCTACAGCTTTCCTATTTGGTGATAGCATGTGTCTGTTTATGGAGCCAGTGCTCTTCTGCATTTTTATTATCTTAGCATCACAATGAATTATCAGCATGTCACACTGTTATTTAGAAACCTGTCATCTGATGCTCCCTTTTTCCTGGCCCCTTCCACTTTATCTCAGTCTTTCTCATCACTTAGAACATCATTTCTTTCCAGTTTTGCCTCATTCAAAGTTATCTGTGGTTCATACCATATCTTCTCAGGAAAGAATTATGTACCTAGCAAATTAGAATAGCGTCCTGTATCTATGTAATATTTCTGAAAACCAAACTTAGAAAATATTTACTCAACTATGAAGAGGCTCACAGAATTTGGCTGCCTGGGTTATCTCCTTTCAAAATGTGGTAAAGTCTGGCTCTTTGTCACTTGGATGGGTTGCTATTCTCCACCTCAAAAAAAAAAAATCAATATAACAAAACAAGGAATTATTTTAATACTTTGTATGGCTTACCTCTATAACACAAGCATATATTTAGATGGTGATAAATACCAGATCATTTCCCTGAATCTAATGGATTCACTTTCTTGCGATTTCTTATCATTTTGCTTGTCCCAAATCACAGATTCTCATATTTTGCTTCACCTAATGGGATTTTACTATTGTATGAACTTATGTGCTAAAAGACATCCCAACCTCTCTTACATCTCTGTGCAGCTGCAGTGAATTGTTACTACCTGTTGTATCTGTTGTGATAACTGACTTTTTTGTATTGAACCTATGTCCAATTTTAAATATCAGAGATTCCTGCCTGCAAGCACAAGTTTCCAAGTTTGGTTCCTGGAAGGGAGAGAGAGAGAGAGAGAGAGAGAGAGAGAGAGAGAGAGAGAGAGAGAGACTTAATTTAAATATCAGAGAAATAAATCTAGTATAGCCACAGACCCTAGACTGCAGTATATGATGAGTCCAGTCTTCTGAGGAATGGTTCTGGATTGTAGGTAGTAAATGATACAAATGTTTATACTTCACTGACTCCATCTAGTAAGGACATCTTCAATTCTCCCATAAGTTCATCTTCTTAGGTTGGTATTTTGTTTGTTTTCTGCATAAATTGTGTAAGGCTTTGTCTGACTTTCTGGGGTTTGGGCCTCAAGCAACATGACTCATTTCACTCTGGTGTGCTCTGTGAGCACTTTCAGTGTATGCAAATTGAAGCTCATCAAATGTATTTGGGCTGTAGCAGTAAAGTTCCCACTGCACAGAAAAGAACAATCTATAGATTCAGGTTACAAATCATTCAGCAACAGCCTGGTGCGATAGCTGAGCAGACTAAGAGCCTGCTTAGGCAATCACAGGGACTGCGTGTCCCAGTTACTCCTCTCGTGTTGCTGAGACAAATACCTGATGCTCAAAATGAAGGAAGGAGAGGTTTATTTAACTCACAGTTACTGGAGGTGTCAGCCCATACTCAGTTGGCTCCCGGATAGAGTGGCACATGACAGAGAGCAACCTTTCATAATGGCAGCAGAAAGCAAGAGAATGAAGGGAGGAGTAGCAGCAACACTGGCAACAGAGAGAAAATCTGTCTCTCTGTCTCTCTTAGATTGCATACAAGCTATATGCTCCAGGCTAGGTGTAGTACTCACACCCATCATCCCAGCAGCAGTGGGTCCCATAATCCCAGGGGATAATGAGTTAATCCCAAACTCTAGAAGTCCTCACCCCATGACTACATGATGCTTTGGGGGGGGGGGGTCAACTAGACACAAACCATAACACCAGGATTCAATCCCTGATATAACATGCCATGCTGGCCTTGCCCCTGGGTACACTGAGCTGGTGACTGAGTCTGGCTGTGGTGGGGTGCAACTGTCCAAGCTGCATAGTGAGACCTTATACCAAATCCATAAAGAAAAAAAAAAAAAAGAAAAAAAAAGAACCATTCCGCACCCTTTGCTGTGGGAAAAAAAAAAAAAAATCAAGAGCTATTATTTGCTTCAGAGCACAGAGAGAAAATGTCAAAGGAAGCATAACAAGGGAAACATAAAATCAGCCTGATCTGTGGAGGCCATGGGACTTGTACTGGTGATGTCTGGAATCCTCTGCTAGGCCCTTCATAGGATGGGTGCAGGGAATCTGGATTTCAGATACATCCACAGACACTTTAATATTGAGTGTCCAGTGAGAAAATCAAAGTATCTCATTTGTAGACCTTCTTTATGTATTTGGTACAGGGTCTCACTATGCAGCTCGGACGTGTAGTAATCCTCCTGTTTTCAGCCTCCCCATTGCTGGGTATCACCATGTGCAGTCTCAGTCCCTAAGTCGGAGGGAAGGGCTGGCATAGCATGTGGTACCAGCGATCAAATCCTGTGATTGCCTAAGAAGGCACTTAGTCTGCTGAGCTATCTCACCAGCCCTGTCATTTGTAGACTCTTTAAGCAAAGTGTTTTTGTTTTTTTCTAAGAGAATACTTTATGAGTTGTGCTCTGCCGCTATAGGCATTCTCATTAGGAAAAACTGTCTGCCCTATAAATATTAAAAGAAAGATGACACTCAGAAAGTTGGAAAGAAAAAAATGATGGTGTAGTCATTTGTTCAACCTATGAATTACAAAGACAACAAGCAATGTGATCAATACAAATACTGAAAGGCTATTATAATGAAATACACATACCCAACTGCAGGAATTGATTAACTTACCATAAAGAAAGAAGGAGATTTTTATGTTGAATTATATTAGGTAAGAAACATACCACAGTAATACTGATACGGCAATGTTTACAGATGTATAATTTGTAATAGCTAAATTAAGAAGGTGACTTGTATGTCCATTTATAGATGATTGCCTAAACAAAAGGTGGTATCTATATATAACAGAATAGTACACTGCCATAAAGAATGAAAAATTTTCAGTATTTCTAAGAAAGTGGATGTACCTGGAAAATATAAAATTGAATGAAATGAACCAAATATATAAGCCTGAATACAAGATGGCAGAATTTATTTGAGCCAGGTGATGTACAAACAAAGGAGATGATGAAAGATGGGTAGCAAGGAGCAGGAGATGGAGCTCATCCATTAGGGGAGTCATCCAAGGCAACAAGAAGGAAGGGCGGGAGGAGGGGGAGGGGAAGGAAGAGGTGCAGTGTGCCTGGTGCTAATCAGTCCAATCAATGGAAACACTACTGGCCTAACAGGAGCTAAATCACATGGTCTCAAGAAGAGTGCAAAAGGCTATCGCGGAACCAGATGTGGGAGAAGGGGATCAGAAAAACTAAGCTGCAGTTTGTACATATAAGCACCCCCAAGAAATGATTGTAAATTATGCCAATTGTAAACACATACTAATGAAAAATTAAAAATGAAAAAGAAACTAGTTTCAGTGGTATGCTTAAATCATATTTTTACCTTTACCTCTATGAAGCAAATATCAAATTACCTGAACGTCCATTTTGCTTCTCATCAGAAAAATACAATTAAAGTTCAGAGCTTCAGGAAGATTGGTGCAAGTTCGAGACCAGCCTGGGCTACAAAAATGAGCTCAAGGCCAGCCTCAACTGCATAGCGAGACCTTATCTCAAAAAGACAAAAAAAAAAAAAAAAAAAAAAAAAAAAAAAAAAAAAAAAAAA
>PVJA010021592.1:0-35298 GCA_004027025.1 Myocastor coypus | reverse complement strand
CAAGAGTGCTGTAGGAGCAGAGTTGCATGATGCTCACAACTCAGTGCAGACTGCTTCAGATTCTCCAGTTGGAACTATGGGATTTAATGTTTACCCTGCTGGATTCTGGACATGTGTTGGTCCCAATGTTTTGTATTACCCTGTTGTTTGCAACTTTTGGAATTGTAATGTTTATCTCATGCCTTTGAATGTTGGATATATTTGACTCTTCTATTGTACAGGGACTCACAGATGAAAATTTGCCTTGGATCTTCGAGGAAACGTGGGACTTGGATTTTTCAGCAATGCTGAAACTATTGTGACTTTGGCAACTCTTCCAGATGGACTAAAATGTCTTTTGTAAAAAGGGATATGTATGAGACTTTGGGGGTCCAGGGGCAGAATGTTATGATTTATGTCTAGCTGTCCCCCCAAAGCCTCATGGAGTCATTGGGCGGGGACTGCTAGAGTTTGAGACTTGATTCATGATCCCTGGGATTATAGGTTTTAGTACTGATGGGATTATGGGTGGAAGTACTTCCAGGATTATGGGTGTAGTCTAGGGCGGGAGCTAAGGCGGAGAGCCTGAATGTAATATAAAGAGAGACAGAGAGACAGACTGGAGCTCTAGCTGTTGCTGTTTTCTCTGCTGCCGTGTTTGGTTGGCTACCTCTGCCGCCATTTTGTTGCTGTTCCGCCACCATGAACTGGATGCTCTCTGCTCTGTTTCACTCAGCCTTGGGCCAGCCGAATATAGACTGAAACCTCCACAAACTGTGAGCTAAATAAACCTTTCCTTCCTTCATTTTGAGTGTTGGGTATTTGTCCCAGCAACGAGCAAAAAGTAACTAAAACACATGGGTTGTCAGTTTTTCACAATCTGTCTTCACTGTTCCCTCCTTTCTGACTCAGAAGACTGAGCTTCTCACTTCCTGTGCTCCATCCCCTTCTACCTCTTCTGAGATCATGTGAAAGTCTTCCTTGCCCCAGGATCTAGCCCATGATGTCTCTGCTCCAATGTCCTCCTGGATACTTGCACTACAAGCATGTTCCTATTTTCAGACCTGATCTTTTATGAGAAATCTCCACGAACCATCAAAATGACCTCACTACTCTTGTTATCTGTGCACCAGATGCTGTATTAATTGCTTTTAAACACTTCCTATATTTTAATTATTTTACATGAGTTTACTTGAAAATAGCCCACTTCTCCCATAATATGAACTCAGGAATTCATGGCAAATTCTCCTGCTCTGTTATATCCCCAGGATCTAGAACACCACCCAACATGTATTATGTGTTCATTAATTAATTTTTTTTTAATTTTTAAAAAAATTAGGTCACAGTTATAAAAACGTAGTCAGTCTGAATCAAACAGTGTCTGTGAGCTGAATCTTCAGTGTGTGTGTGTGTGTGTGTGTGTGTGTGTGTGTGTGTGTGTGTCTGTGTGTGTGTGAGTGAAATGATATGGCATGTAGGACTTAACAAATATTTCCTTTCCATTTCCTCCACATCTGCGATGGGGGTGGGGGGTAGTATGAGGCTCAGTCTCAAAACCTGATCATATAAAAAAGCAATAAGCATGTGTTTTGTTTACTATGCCTTTTTCCCAGAAAGTCCCATAGTGAGTATTACAGATGCTTGATCTCCATTAAGTGGTAAGTACTTTTATTG
The DNA here is from genome assembly GCA_004027025.1 of Myocastor coypus. Lineage (NCBI taxonomy): Eukaryota > Metazoa > Chordata > Mammalia > Rodentia > Myocastoridae > Myocastor > Myocastor coypus. The sequence goes on along the minus strand of PVJA010021592.1, from coordinate 33,645 downwards.
TAATTTTGCTGCTATTATACTATAGGTCACGCTGTATTTATGAGCTAGGTGTAATACTATCAAAACAAAATTTTATGATGAACCTTTATAATACATTGATGTTTGATGTGGAAATGAACAGGTAAATTCAAATAATGAGTACCTGGGTTCGCAGTGCAACCTGAAAAGAAGAAAGCTCTGGGTCTAGCTGTAGAGCCAGGCTTGGATAGTGGCCATAGGACTGATGAAAAGTTTTTGTAAGGGAGGAGTAACTTGGCCCAGATGAGGCATTTAGTGGATTTCACTCTAAAGTGGCAACCTCATGATATTGGCCTATGATAAATATTTTTCAGAGTTCAAGAAAGTGATTGAATTTCCATTCAACCTCAACGTTCATGCGTGGACAGGAGGATTCTTACTGGAGTGGATGGTCAGAAAGGCCTGACTTCGAAGTGCAGATTTTAGGAATGCGTCTTGTGTTTGGAACTGGATTCTAAATTGATTCCTTGCATCAGAGCTGAGGGGCTTTTGTGTTTTTAAGAAGAAAAGGAAACAAGACTTGAGGGAAGGGAACTTACATTCTGTCCTTGGATGAGTGAAGCTATTTCTGCAGGAGCCACTCCTAGTGCATATTTGGTGTGTATATGGAGTTGGAGTAGGGAGTGTTATGCTATAGAAAATTTGCACATCTCAGCCAAATGTATTGGTGCACACCTATAATTCCATTACTATGCGAGGCTGAGGCAAGAGGATCACAAGTTTGAGCCTATCTAGTGACCAGTTTGAACCAAACTTAGTGATAGAAAGACACTGTTTTTAAAATAAAAATGAATAAAAATAAAGATATGTAGTGACACAGAGATCAGGCTGAAGACCAGTTGATGTCCCTAGAAGTGATGAATTATAGACAGAGCCCAGGGAGGCCTGCCTTCTGTTGCTCAGAAATGCTGGAAAGCTGGGGCTTGGAGTCTCAGGTGGTGGCTCCTCCTGTGGTTGCCTTATCTTGCAATTATAGACAGAGCCCAGGGAGGGCTGTCTTCTGTTGCCTGAGATTCCCGGAAAGCCGGAGCTCAAGGTTATGCACAGTGGCTCATCCCGTGGGTGCCCTGTTTTTTGTTTACCTGCTATGTGACACCAATGGTTGCCTCCTCCCCTGCTTAAATTATTGTCTGAAAGCATTTGTGTGAGCTATGTATCTGGAATATGCTGTATCTATTAAAGTAGTGGTGTATATTCCTCAGCCATTTTTTTTAATGCTGAATAAAAAGAAGAGCCTTCTGAGGCTCTCGGCTCACTGAGAGAGACAAATCTCGGTGAGTCCTCTGAAGGTACATTCATTGGATTTTCTCATCATTTCTTTCAGCACTGGACAAAAGTCATACAACAGAAATGGGAATAAATCTGAGCAGGAAGGCCCTGGGAGTGGAGAGGGGGAAAGGAAGAGGGAGAGGCAGAGACAGAAGGAAAGCAAATATGGGTATCTCTTTAGCTCATGTATTCAAGATTCTTTATGTTAAAGAATTAGAAATCCACTAAACCAGTTTAATAGACAAAAAGAAAATGATTAATTCAAAGAAGTGAAGGTCTTGCAGTACATCAAATTCAGGCTGCAATCCTTGCAGAGACTCCCGCATTGTCTTCAGAATTTTCTCTTCAAGGCTGACTGCCATGGGCCATCCTCAGTTGTTGATCTGTACTTTTTATTGCTCATGAGTCTCTGTCCACATGAGGACAGAACTTCATTCCCTTGTTTGACCCACAAACCTTGTCACTGCAGCCCTACACTTACATTGTTATTACAACTCTTGCTTTCTAGAGAAAAATAATTTTTAACCACCAAAATCCATGTAAATTCTGCCAAAGGGTATGAACAGTCTTTCCTGGTCTTGTGCTCAAGGGTTCCTATAAGGAGGAGTCACCAATGGTATATCCAGATGATGTGCCCATCCTATAACAGAAAAAGCAAAGCACAGTATTGATAGACTCATCATAGCCACACTGATAGGGGGCCAGTTATTAAAAGGAAAGATGCTGTTATGGTTTGTGTCTAGTTGTCCCCCCCAAAGCCTCATGCAGTCATGGGGTGGGGACTTTTAGAGTTTAAGATTAATTCATGATCCACTGGGATTATAGGTGATCCACTGGAATTACAGGTCTTAGGACCACTGGGATTATGAGTGTGCTACACCCAGCCTGGGAGAGATAATCTCAGTGTAATGTAAGAAAGACAGAGAAACGGACTTTCTCTCTGTCGCCATTGTTGCTGTTCCACTGATACTCTCTGCCCTATGCCACTGTACTTTGGAGCCAGCCAAGCATGGGCTGAAACTTCCAGTCGTTGTGATCTGAGTAAACCTTTCTTTCCTTCATTTTGGCTGTCAGGTATTTTTCCCGGGGAGACAGAAAAGTAACTGAGACAAATGCAAAACACACCAGAAGGAGCCCAGGTCTTAGTTGCTGACTTTTTATACATTTACAAAGTTAGACACGTCAACTTCAGGAATGGATTAATTCTGCTTTACAATTATCAAAGAAACTAAGAAAGCCAATGTCTGACCAAGAAGTTAAAATGAAGCCTATTTTCCTAGCGAAAGATAACAAGAAATCAGGAAAAGGAAAACATACAGTGTAAGTTTGAGAGAATTTTATTTCTACAAAAGAAAGTGTTGTTTCACTTTTTGAATTTTGTTCTCTTTGGATGTATTTTCTCCAGCATTATAGCCATCCGTAGTTTGTTTTTTTCTTTTTTCTTTTTCTTTTTCTTTTTTGACTCCCTGTGTAATCTTGAAGAACCCATGTTAGTCAAAAAGATTATGTATATTTTGAAGTGGAAAGCTATCAAAGATAGGAAACAAAAGCAAAAATGTCCTTTCTTCATTCTCACTCAGCACAATACTCTGACACCAGATGTGTGGAGCTTTGCTCCCCTGCACGCCAAGCAGATCTCCAGCAGAAACTAGCTTGAAGCCCTCTCATTCCATTCAGTTCTGATACTGTCTACCTGGAGATAGCATCAGTTCCACAAACTGTCTTGGAATTGTAGATGCCAATCTTATACTTCCAAATAACTGACTGTAAACCAAGAGCTTTAATTGTTTTGCCAGAGAACCTCATAGAATTCGGGAAAATATACTTACTGGTTTATTATAAGCATGTTACAGAAGTTATACACGAAGACAGACATCGGTCAAGACATTAAGAAGGGTTACAGAACTTCCTGACCCCCTCTGTTTGCCCCCACACTGCAAGCACCCACATGTGTTCAGCTACTCAGAAAGAAACACACTGAAACCTGTCCTCTTGGGCTCATAATTATGCAGCTTTGTCATTTAGGCTTGACTGGTTGGATAAATCCACTGGTGATCAAATTATTCTTCAGCCCATCTCTCCTCTTTGTAGGCTGCAGGGGAAGCACCTTCTTTAGTGAAATTCTGTATCATTTCTAATTTGTTTTTAAAAATTTATTTCTTTGTTTATTTATTCATTAACCAGATACAGGATCTCACTAGGCAGCTTGGACTCACAGTGATCTTCCTGTTCCAGGCTCCCCAGTGCTGGGATTACAGGCATGTGCCACCATGCCCAGTTTTGGGTCTATATCAGCCAGGTCTGGCACAAAATGTACTAACAAGAACCAAACTTGGATCTTTGCACTTCCCAAGCAGGCGATTAGACCACTGAATTATTTCCCCAAATCTCTAATTTTTAAAAAAATTATTTTATTAATTTAAAATTTCTCTTTAAAAAATAAAAACATACATGAAAATGACCAAAAAATGGTCCAAAACTGCTAATCATGTCATGAATTTTCTGGTGAGAGCACCCACCCTGAATTCCTCTTTGGAGCCCCCAGTTTGCATTGATCTCATTAGTATTCAGTAGCTTGGAAAACTGTACTACTGATTTCTGCTGATCTAGTGAAAAGAGCAGTTAATTCTTGAATTATTTTCTCTCTTTAAATTTTTTATAACACATTTGACCAACTTTTCCTGCTTATATCTGGTACTCTGAGCAACTAATTTGAAGGCAACAATATGCAGTATAACAACCATTGTTGACTTCCTGAAAAAGAAAGATACACTCATCATTATGGACATTTCAAGGGTTTTTGGAAGGGAACTTTCCCACACATACATACACACGCATGCATGCACATACACACATGCACCACAGGCACAGGCTTAAACACACATGCATATGCACACAGACACACACACACACATGTGTGTATACTATATTTACATAGGATGAAGCCTTCGGATGAAAGGACTTTGCCAATATCATATGCTTACATTAGCATACACATACATGGATATATATTTTGTATACATCTAATTATTGTCAATATCACAAATGTAGAATAAAAGGTGTGTATTTTGTATGCTATACTCTAGATTTTTGGAATATATCTGATTAAAGTTATCTTTTGATCTTTTCCAGAGACTTTCATGAGTCATAGATGAGACTTTCATGAGTCATAGATAGAACCATTTTTTCCCCAATGTACGAAAATATTGCATTTATCATACCAAAGTTACACAATAATTAGGGCCTAATTCATGTTCTCATTTCTCTCTCACTCATCGGCCTATTTCTATAAAATATTATCATAAATTGATTATATTGATTTTATAATGTTCTAATGGGTAATAAGATAGTTTTCTCACCAGCCTTCTCTTGTTTTATTATCTGAAATTTGCCAAATGCATTTTTATGCCAAAAGAAATTCATAGTAGTTTGTAAATTTTAAAAATGGCTATAGAGAGGTTAAGAGAATTGCAATAAATTTAGACATTAATTTAGGAAAAATGGACGCTTATTAACATCAAAACTTCATCCAAAAACATGATAATTTACAGAAAATCTATTATGTGAGGTACTGTATTAGTATTAGTATTAGTAGTTATCATTATCATGAATTCCATATAGCCAGATCTTGAGCTTTGGGGGATAAAATTTTATACATTTTAAGATATAGGTTTCATGCTTCTCTTTTTAAATTTATTTTTAAAGGCAACATAGTAAATGCCTTTGAAAAACTACTATTTATAGGTGTTTATAATGCTTTTATAGCAGTGCATGTTTATGAACTATAGTGATTACACTCATTGGGTGGAGTTGGTACATGTGTATTACATATCTTAATCCTTTTTAAAAATTTCTTTTTCCATCTTCCTTCACTCTATCTTTTTGGTCCCTTCTCCTATGTTTTTCTTAGCTCACGCCTGTAGTGCACAATGACCACCTCCTTTGTAGGGATTCTTGTACATGTGCACAGAGCATCACAATTTTCTCCTTTTTAAAACTCTCATTTCCTTCCTTCCCTTATTCCTCCACCTCTTGTTTCCCTTATCATATGCTAAAGATCTATCTAGCTATTTCCAGTTGTTTTTCTTTTCATTTTGCTCTTTATATTAAAGAATATGATATGAAGAAACTAGGTAATTTATTAGTTTGTAGTTCTGATTTACTTCATTTAACATTATTTTCTCAAGGTGCATCCATTTGCCTACAAACAACTCATTTAGACTTCGTTATGGCAGAGTAGCGCTCCATCATGTACAAAAACCACATGTTGTTTACACATTACATGTGTCCAAGTGCAGGTAGCAGCATGTCGCTGGCTCTTCTCTGGAGATCCCTGCCTGGAGAAAACCTGGGGCAATGGAATTTCTAGTTATAGTTTTTTTGAAGAATCTCCATATGAATTTCCACAGTGATTGTACTAATTTATATTCCCACCAACACTGGAGAAGGGGTCTTCTTGCTCTTAGCATCACCATTTGTTGTTACTTGCTTTTTTGATGAAGTGTGATTTCTCTCTGAAGCAGGGGTACTTTCTTTTTTTTAATGTTTTAAATGTATCTGGTTGTTACAGCACCTCACTAAGCAGCCTAGACTTGTGGTGCTCCTCCTGATTTCAGCCTCACCAGCTCTGTGATTACAGGTGTACACCACTATGCCTGAGCTTTGTGTGGCTCAGCCTGCCCTGAAGGTGGGACTGGCACAGCATGTGGTGCTGGGCACTGAACTGTGGTTCCTGTGCTTGCCTAAGCTTGCCCGAGTAGGTGCTTTACTCCACTGAGCTATCTTGCTGGCCCAAAAGAGTTATTTCAATGTTGTTCCATTTGCATTTCACAAATGGCCAGTAGTGTTCAATATTTTTAAGACATAAAAACATAGTAAAAAATTCATTAGAAGCAATACAGGCTTTCGCTAAACAAAATAATAGGAATTCAGCAATGCTTCGTGTATTCCATATTGTTGTCTTCAAATAAATTGTTTGGATTACCAGATATAAACACGCAAAATTAATAAAAATTTTATAAGAAATTAAAGAGGAGAAGAAAATTTTTAAGCATTAACTTCTTCTTTAAGTAGGCCAGCAGAAATCAGCAGTACAATTATTCAAGCTATCCTGTATATCTTTTACTCTTCTTTCTTTCTTTCCTTCTTTCTTTTCTTTCATCCTTTTCCTCATACCAGTCTTTCCTTCCTTTTGAATGGATTCTTTCCCATTCACAGTATCTATTGTACATTTCAGGTTTTATTTATTCTTACAGGTTCTTACACTAGCAAGAGAATATGATGTTTGTACAGGCAGATCTGATTTCACTTAACAATATGATCTCTAGTTGCATCCATTTGCCTATAAAAGCCTCATGTTTGTCTTTCTTTAAAGCTAAGTAATAACACATTGTATATAAACACCACATTATTTTAATCCATTCCTCAGTTGATGGGCATTTGCATTGTTTCCAAGATTTTACTATGAAAAATTGTGCTGCTATAAACATGGATGCACATATAGCACTGTGGTTTGATGTTTTCAGTTCTTCTGGAAAAATACCTAGGAGGGGAATAGATGGGTTCAATGGACATCTAACCCTAGTTTTTTGAGGAACATCCGTACTGATTTCTCCAGTGGTTGTACCAGTTTACAATCCCACTAACAGTGGAGAAGGATTCTATCTTCCTCACAGCCTCTCCAACACTTGGTATTAGTTAACTTCGTGGTGACAGTCATTCTCCCTGCGGTGAGATGGAATCTCAGGATTATTTTAATTTGAACTTCCCAAATGACCAATACTGTTGAACATTTTTTTCATATATTTATTTGCCACTTTATTTCTTTATCTGAGAAGTGTACATTCACCTCAGATGTCCATTTTTGAATGGGGTCTTTGAAATTGGTGGGTGTGATATTTTTTAATTCATTATGTTTTAGGTAGAAGAGCTTTTTCTACTCCTGTATATTCAAGATTTCTACTTAGCTTCTCCTGCAATAGATTTAATGTTTCTGTTTTAATATTTAAATCTGTGATACATTCTGACTGTACTTTAGTGTACAGTAATAGACATGGGTCTAATTTTAGCCTTCAACTTGTAGAAAGTCAGTGTTTCTTACACCATTTATTAAAGCTATCTTTCTTCCAGTAAACATTTTTTGCCTCTTTGGCAATGATAAGGTGGCTGGGTGTGTCTACTTGTGTACCCATCTTCTATTCTGTTCCATTAAGCCTCAGGTCTGTTTTTTCACCATTACCAGATTTTTAGTATAATTTCAAGTCAGGGTTTGAGGCGCCTAATGCCTTTTCTTCATTGGTCAGGATTGCTTTTGCTATTCTAGGTCTCCTCTGGTTCCAGATGTGTTTTAGAAATGTTTTCTGTCAATCTGTGCAGTAAGACACATCTTTCCATTTTCTGGAATCTTCTTTTTCTCTTTTCTTAACATTCTGTAATTTTCATTATATAAAACTTGTACGTCCTTTGTTAAATAGATTTCTAAGTATTTCTATTTTTGTGGATGTTTTGTGAAATGTGTGCTATATCTAATTTCTTTCTCAACGTGGTTTTTCCTTGTGTATAGAAACGCTATTAATTTCTGAATGTTCACTTTGTATCTTCTTAAGGTAATGAACTCAGTAAGTCTACATGACTTCAGAAGGAGTTTTCAGCGTCTTCTATGTAGAGTATCATGTCAGTGGCAAATAATGGTAATTTTACTTCTTATTCATTTTATTTTATTCTCTTGTCTAATTGTTCTGGTGAATGTTTCCAGAGGCATGTTAAATGGGAACAGTAACCTTGAACATCCTTGTCTTGTTCCTGACTTTAGACTGAAGGCTTTAAGATTTTAGACATTCAGTATGATGTGGATGTTGGTTTGGCATAGCTGATTTTTATCTGGTTGAGGTAAAGACCATCTAATACAATTCTCTGTAAGGCTTTTAGTTTTTTTATCATGAATGAATGTTGAACATTTTCAAAACCTTTTTCTGCATCTATGGACATGATCATTTGATTTTTGTCCTTGGCTCTGTTGATGTGCTATACTACACTGATTGATTTACATGTAAAGAACCATCCCTACATTCATGGCATGAATCCCATTTAGCCATGATGTATGATCTTCTTGATGATTTGCTGCATTCTAGTATACTTAATAGTATTTTATTGTGATTTTTGCACCTTGATTAGGGAGATTGGCCTATAATTCTCTATTTTGGTTGAGTCTTTCTCTGGTTTTGGCATCAGAGTCATATTTGCTTCCCTTTACATTTTATTGAAGACTTGTCATTAAATCTTCTTTAAATTTCTTGTAATTCAACTGAGAATCCACCAGGATCTGGACTTTTCTTTGTCGATAAGTTTTTAATTACCTTTTCAATTGTATTGACTGCTATTGGGTCATTCAGAATTTTTATATCTTCTTGATTCAGCTTTGGTAATTCGTATGTATGTAGAAATCTGCCCATTTCTTTTGTGTTTTCCATCCTGTGAGAGTAAAGAATTTCAGAGTAGGTACTGATGTTTTTCTGACTTTCTAGAGGGTCTGTGGTGATATTGCCCTTTTCATCCTTATGGCATGAATTTGAATTTTTTATAATCTTCTGTTGGAGTTTATCAATTTTATTTATTCTTTCAAAGAACAACTCCTTATTTCCCTAAAACTTTGTATTATTTTGTTCTTCTCCATTGGATTAATTTCTGATCTGCTCTTTGTAATTTTCTTCTTTAGGCTTTGGACTTGCATTGCTATTCTTTAGCTAGGAGCCTCAGGTGCAAAGCAAGGTTGTTTATTTGTTCTTGTTCCATTTTCTTGATGTGAGAAATCGCCACCATAAATTTCCTACTTAAGACTGCTTTCATCACATCCCATGGGTTCCAGTAAATTGTATCTTCATTTTTGTTTGATTGTAAATATTGTTTAATTTCTTTCATCTCTAATCTATTGATTGTTCAGGATGGTGTTATTTAATTTCTATGTGTTTAACGAGTTTTTGCTGTTTCTTTTGTCAGTAATTTCCAGTTACATTGCACTTTGGTCAAATAATATGCATGTGATAATTTCAATTCCTTTATATTTACTTAAGCAGGTCACTACATACTTGTTAGGGGAAAGTGAAAGAGGAAAAGATATATATATATATATATATATATATATATATATATATATATAGCACCCAACTATGTAAGACAAATTTTAACAGACATAGAAAATCAAGTAAGCCTTAATACAATTGTAATAGGGGACCTAAACACCAGATTGGCACAAGGAGATAGATCAACTAGGCAAAAAAGAAATAACAGAACTAAGCCAGGTGTGTTGGCACACACCTGTAATCCCAGCACTTGGAAGGCTGAGGTAGGAGGATCGGTGCAGGTTCAAGACCAGTCTGTGCCACAAAAGTGAGCTGAAGGCCAGCCTGAACTGCACAGTGAGACCCTGTCTCAAAAAAAAAGAAGAAGAAAAAGAAAAAAAAAAAAGAAATAACAGAACTAAAACAAACTTGTGAAGAAATGATCCTAGTAGAACTTTACTAAGTGTTCCACCCAATAACTTCAGAATGCACATTATTCTTAGCTGTACATGGGCTGTTCCCCCAAACAGATGATATATGAGTATGTAGAACATGCTTTTTCACATATTTATTAGCCATTTAATGTTCTTTGGAGAAGTGTTTATGCATTTCAGTTTCCCATTTTTTCATTAGGTCTTTTAATTTCCAGGGGTCTAATATTTTGAGTTCTTTATATATTTTAGATATTAGTGCTTTTTTCTGAGGAGTAGCGGCAAATATTTTTCCTAGTCTGTAGGTTATCTCCTCACTCTGTTATTTCCTTTGCTGTGAAAAGCTTTTTGATTTGATATGATCTTATTTCTTGTGTCTTGGTCATATTTCTTTTCTTTCCCTTTTTAAAAATTTTTTAAAGTTGCTACAGAGTCCCACTGCACAGCTCAGACTTGTAGGGATCCTCCTATTTTCAGCCTCCTCGACACTGGAATTCCAGGTGTGTGCCACCATGCCCAGACTCTGTCACCAGCTCAGCGTGCCCAAGGGCATGACTGAGACAGCATGCAGTACTGGGGATTGTATCCCAGTCCCTGCACTTGTCTAAGCAGGACCTTAGTCTGCTGAGCTATCTTGCTGGCCCATTGGTATTATTTCTTGTACACTTAATCTTTGGTTACTTTTATGACCTAAGAGTTTCTCCTAATTTGTCTTCCTACACATTCATTTTTTTTGATATTTAGATTTTTGACCTATTTTGATTTTAGATGATTATATAGTGAGAGATAACAGTTTCAGTTTACTCTTTTTTTATATTGACAACCAGTTTTTACACTACTACTTATTAAAAAGGTTGTTGTTTTCTCAGCAAAATATTCTGCCTCCTTATCAAAGAACAGGGAGCTCAGTGAACATGGGATTAGTTTTTTGGCCTCTATCCTGTTCCACTGACCAAAAGTTTGTTTCTGTTTTTGGCCAATCCGAAGCTGTTTCTGTCATATCTTTGTGGTCTGTGATTATGATGCTTCCTGCATTACTCTTGTTACTCAAGGTTGCTTTTGATATTTTAAGCCCCTTCTGGCTGCACCTAATTTATGCAATTTTTCTAGTTCTGTGAGGAATGCTACTAATATTTTGAGTAGGAGTATATTAAATCCATATATCAGTTTTGGAAATATTATATCAGTTTTGGAAATATGATCATTATGATTATATCAGTCCTGCTTATCTAGGGATGAAATTTTGTTCCATGGGCTTGCCAATCTCATTTTTCAGAGTACTAGAGTTTTCAGCGTAGAGGCTTTCACTTCTCTTTTCTTTCTGATGCTGCTGTAAGGGATGTGGTTTCCCTAATTTCTTTCTTTGTGAGTTTATTATTTGTGTACAGGAATTACACAATTACTATTGATTCTTGTATTGACTTTGCATCCTGCTTCTATGCTACCGAGTTGGTTGTTACTCATAGGAGCCTTTTGGTGAAATTTTATGAGTCTTCAATGTAGATGATCATATCATCTGAAAATAATGATAATTTCTTCCTTTCCTATATGTATCATTTTTATGTTTTTCTCTTTCCTAGTTGTCCTGACTAATATTGCAAGAACGTATTGAATAGGAATGTTCAGAGCAGATATACTTGTTTCTAATTTTAGGGAGTAAGTTTTCAGAATGTGTCCCACAATATGATTTTGACTGCCAAGAGGTTATAAATGTCTGTTATCCGGTTGAAATAACATCACTGTATCTATTTTCTTAAGGATTATATTTTACTGTTATTACTTTTAATAAGAGATAACAATATGAGAGTTTCAAAACATGTTAGTAGTACGTTCACAATAATTGACACATTGCATATTGTTGTCCTCATAGTAGTTATACAGAAGACAGGGTGTAGATATGATAAATTTTCTAATTGATATTGGTAAAGAAAAAAAAGAAAAAAATTTCTTCACTTTGAACTAAGAGGAAGTAGTTGTATACATAGTTCAATGTTCCATAATTGCAATGAGTTACCAATGAAACTGGCAATGTTGGAGACTGTTTATTTAAGCCTCTTACAGCTCGCCATACTAATCTAGCTCTGCATTTTATGCCTAATAATTAAGCGTTTCTGCTGGGTAATCGAGGGCAAGTTAAAGCAAGACCTGTCTAACAAAACTTTCATCATTTGTATTTTCCAAGGTCAAATCTCCTCAGGATTAACTTTGGAACCATATACAATGCTTGGTAGAATTGTTGTCAGTGTCAGCCATTGGAATGAGTCACAGTCATTGCTTAACCCATTTGCACTCTGTGAAAGCCTGAGAGAATGTTTTCTCCCCAAGTGACCCACCCCCAACACACTATACTTCATTTACTCCTTTCCTCTGAGGTCCCAGAATCTCCTTGACCAGAAAATTTTGGAAACCACTGAGTTATAGGATGTTACAGCACAGATTCTCTTGTGTCCTGGGTCCTCACTGACCTTGAAGAGCTAGAGCCAAAATGATGGCATCCTGTTAGCCATTCTATTTCTCCAATTTTTGACCTATTAACTTACATTCTCAACCCTCCAGCAGAGAAGCTTCGTGATACTATTACTATATAGCATAAGTAATTGAGCTTAAATTAACATCACTGCCTTTCTGAATATCAAAAATCTTAGACTTAGCTTGACACTGGTATTTTTCTTCAATCATTGATATTCTAATTGATCTCGATAGAATGTGATAAAAGTAATTACATGTTTTTACACAGACATTTAGAAATCTAAGGATGAACAAAATTGTAGCCTGTCAAGCCTATGGCATCTTGCCTAGTCTCTTATGCTCAATTAATAACCTTTCCAGAAATGGGCATCTGAGATGAACACACACTTCTCAGAGAAAGAAATTCAGCAAGCCTATAATACATGAAGAAATGCTCCACATCGCTAGCCATCCACGAAACGCAAGTTCAAACAACACTTAGATACCATCTCACCCCAGAAAGAATGGTTATCATAAAGAAATCAACCAGCAACAAACGCTGGAGAGGCTGTGGAGAAAAAGGAACGCCTCTCCACTGCTGGTGGAAATGCAGATGGGTGCAACCATTATGGAAAGCAGTGTGGAGGCTCCCTAAAAAAACTAGAACTGGAAATCCCATGCAATCCAACTATCTCCCTACTGGGAATTTTCCCAGAAGAACTGAAAACATCATACCATAGCAATATCTGCGCACCTATATTTATAGCAGCCCAATTCGTAATAGCCAAATCTTGGAAACAACCAAAATGCCCATTATTTGAAGAATGGTTGAAAAATATGTGATATTTTTATACGATGGAATATTACTGAGCTATAAAGAAGGATAAACTGGAAGACTTCGGATGTATATTGAACATATACTTGTAAGTGAAATAAACCAGACCTACATTTGTAAATATCATATAGTCTCCGTAGTATAAGAAATCTAAAAGAGAAATTAAAATGGAAAGGCATAACACAGCTGAATGAAAATCAAAGACTTATGAAGCAACACTAAAACTATGCTTGGAATGTGTGTCATTCTGGGCTTTTCGATGTATACTTCTTCTAATGTAAGCTCAGTTACTGCTATACTCTCTCTCAAGTAAATGGTTTCTTAAGGATTATTTTTTATCATTGTACATTACAATAATACTTACAGTAATACATTGTGTCAACTTGGCTGGATATGTGGTTCCATGCAGTGGAGAATAGAGCCCCCAACCCATGGGGCAGGGCGGGCCTGTGCTAAGGCATGGAAGGGCCCACCTTCGGGCAGAAAAGGAAAGCCTCAGAGTGACTCAGCAGTAGAAGAGTATATAAAGGGTTTGAGGAAGGATTCCATGTTCTACTTCCTCAGAGGAGCTTCAGTCCCTAGCCAGCCTGAACATCATCTCCTGGTTTCCAACATAGACTCTTCAGCCTCCAACTTGAGATCTTCAGCTTTCCATTGCAAATGTTTTTTATCAGTGTCTCCTTTAGAAGCACTTGGTAATTCTTGCCTTATGGTTATCATTTCTTGTTTTACTTCAGAGATTATTTCTTATCTGATTTCCTTTATACCTTTCTGCAGTTGTTTCTTTACTTCAGATGCTTATTTCAGAGATTTCAAGTGTGATTTCCAATTTCTTCTGTGCTATCATCTCCTGCATTTGGTCTGGGTGGGCTCGGAGCCTGAGGATGCATTTTTGCTTCTTATTTTTGTCATTTTGTATAGCACTGTCCTCTGACTTTTAGTGTAGAGTTTTGTTTTTTGTTTTTGTTTTGTTTTGTTTGTTTGTTTGTTTTTGGTGGGACCAGGTTCAAACGCATGACCTTGCACTTACCAGGCAGGTACTTGTGCCATGGAGCTATCTCCCTGGCCCCAGTGTACTTAGTACCTGCTAATATTATTACCTAAGACAGATTATGTGGTAAAGGCAGTTACAGTTTTGTATTTAAAGAACTACAATTAACAACACTAATAATAGGGTAGTGAGATTTAGCAGTTGACAAACTTTTCTAACTAATGAGTTTTTATTTAGACCATAAGAACAAACATAACAACTGTTTAGCTAAGCAGATATTTAGTTTGTAATTTGTATTTAAATTCATTTCCCTAAGTTTTGTCTTATCACCTCCCCTTTTGTACCTGTAGTTTTCCAGGCAGCTTAGGTCTCCCCAGTTACCTGTTGCCCTCACTCTCAATCAAGAGAGGATGCTTTCATACATCTAGGTCCAGCATAGCATCTCAGCTTACAGAGTCTGGATCTACCAAGATGGAGCTCATCCAGGTGGGTGTGGCTAGGGTCTGGCTGCTGTTCTCCGTTTCTTCCTGCTGCAGCCCATAGAAGTGAACATGCTGTGCCACTCTGGGTGGATGGTCTGCTCCTGGGATTAACTGTGTGAGTCTTGCCCCAACCTCTCGCAGGGAGTTCTGCTGCTGAGTTGTACACCAGGCCTGTCTGTTACTTTGTACCCTATAAATTTAAACAATTAAAATAATAAATAATTTGTAAAAGTTCTTTTATAAAGAAATGAAAAAAGCACTTTTTTATAGGTCTTTATGACTTAATCTCTTGTTTCTGTTGGATAAATACATATAACTAAAAGTTTTTTGTAGCTCGCCTTTCATAAGCTTTACTATCTGTTTTATCATTTTTTCTCTATTCCTTTCAAAGTCTTTATGCTTGTCAAATATATTTTGCTCCATTTTCTGCATCCCATCTTCCATTTTTTGACTGCTTTTCTGCGTTATTTAATTTTCTAAACTTGATGGAAGTATTTTTCTGTTTCTGTTGTTAACTACATTTCTTAAGTGGATTAGTTTTCCTTTCCCATTTGTATCTTAAGCTTTCCAGTACATTATTATCCCAATGTACTGTAATGTTTTTCTTCCTCTCCTGCATCTCTTTGGGCTTTTATTTTGTGAAAAACATTACACATTTTGTTTCATACACATCTCTTGTCATAATTTCTACTTTTTCAGTTTTATAGTATTTCTGAGTTGTGGCCTATCTTAGGTGGCCTTCTCTTCCTCCTGCCCCTTCACATTTTTCATTTGTTTGTTTTTATTATGATTATTTCCCTGGTTAGAATGGGGTTCAGGCTTCTCTGCTGAGCTCATTATTACAGGGAGTGAGACCAAGATGTTGAGGGATTTGTATAGAGGAGTGAGCAGCCTGGAATGTGTTCTACTGTTTCCAAATACATTTTCCTCATTATCTTAGTTTGGCTGAGTCTCACCCAAATCTCCCTAGTCACAGAGATACTCAGGATGTCACAGGTTAACAGGATAATTCACCCATCAATTTTCTCCAGCAAATCAAAGTGGCTGCATTAGATATGCTGTCATAGTTGTAACTTTCCTGTCACTGGAACAAAATGTCCAGCACCTATAAGTCAAAGGAAGGGAGGTTTATTTTGGTTCATCAATTTTAGAGGGTTCAGTCCATGGTTAGTTAGTCTGTCCTAAGGCAGAAAAGGTACAGTGGTTGTGTTTGGTAAGGAAGCTGCTAAAACAACAATCAGAAGGCAGAGAGAGGAGGAGCCATGGAGGAAGATAAACTCTTCCATATCACATTACCAATGACGAGCCCATATGCATTCAACCCCATCTCTGAGAGTGCAAACTTGAGGAGATGGTTAGATCTAGATGATAATATCCACATATTGTTTTTCCTCCACGATGGTTCCCATTCTGCAATGATAAAAAGCCACAGAGTTTCACATCAGCCTCCCTCTGCTATTATTTCATAATGCCAACTTCCAGGGACCTCCCATCCTCTTTCCCAGCATCCATGAGGATCAAATTCACCTTTCCAACCTATGAAACGTAGATGCTATCTTCATGAGAACGCTGTACCTTCCTACTATGTGCCTAGCCTCATAGGCAAGAGTCCTCTCTTACACAGCATCTTCTCTCAGCCAAGTTCATTTTTATTATGCAAATTAGTTCTTCCTCATCAACTGTAGTTTAAAGTTTTGAGAATATTTTAGTGTCATCAAATAGAGAATTTTCTTTTCTGTTTATCCTTCTCTTCATTGTTTTTGAGTAGCTTCCAGAAGAAGAAGAAAGATCAGGGTTTTTTGATTATGAAAAGAGTATATATTTATTTAAAATGTTTAAACTATTCAAGATTAGAAAAATGAAAGCTAAAATGGACAATTATACTTTATTCATAGTTTATTTTTCTTTGTGCACAGAAATAATGTTTAAACAAAATTTGGTTTCAATAAGCATATTAAAGCTTTTCCTGTCCCTCACTTTATATCAGCCCCAACAGCTATACAGAACTTGCCATCCAGTGTTTAGTGCAGTAGGCATGTTTTTGGAAAAATCACAGGTCCAATTTTGTCATTTTTCAAACTACTGTAGGACAGGCTCTTAAAAAATGCATTTCCAAAATTCAGTCCTTTGCAAAGCCATTCTTTCTTTTTACATTTCCTGAGGTAACACATAATTTTGACTGCAGATTTGTATAGTCTATAAATATATTAGTAGAACCCTTTTAATGGGAAAGCATGTCCAAATTTCCCATTAATTTCCTACTAAACCTTACACCACCCCGATTCCTCCTGAATTTCCTTCAAGCCATTTAGGACAGCAGCATCTTGATATTTTCCTAAAATTTATACTACACGCTCTTTTTTTTTTTTTTTTTTTTTTTTTTTTTTTTTTTTTTTTTTTTTTTTTTTTTTTTTTTTTTTTTGTCTTTTTTGAGACAGGGTCTCGCTATGCAGTTGAGGCTAGCTTTGAGCTCACTTTTGTAGCCCAGGCTGGTCTCGAACTCACACCAATCCTCCTGCCTCAGCCTTCCGAGTGCTGGGATTACAGGCGTGAGCCACCACGCCCTGCTTTTTTTTTTTTTTCTTTTCTTTTTTTTCTTTCTTTTTTTTTTTTAACATGCTCTTTCTATCACTTTCCTATCATGCTTTTATTTTTGAATATCTTTTGTTGACTTCCATGGGTCAAAGGTATTTAACATAGCATGAAACAGTGGCAGAAAGTTAGATCAAGAGGAACAAATTGATAAGCAACATTTAACTTGAGAAAACCAAAACCTCAGCTTAACCTTTATAGGCTAATAATGCTAAATCTGATTTCCTATCTGATATAACACTAAAAGGATAATTTTGGATTGTTCAGAATATTGAATGGATGCATATCTATATAACACTGAACTGACACATACTTATGTATTTCACATACATACATATTTGCCTATGAGATAAATGTAACTGGTACTAATCAATGCTCCTTTGGTGTGGTGTGTAAAGGGTGTAAATACTGGGCTGGATTCCCATAGAATAAGGCCTTGAGCCAGGGCTTGAGTACATTGGCATATCTGACAGATAATTCCAACCAGGAAACATTTCCCCTCATGAGAAGAATAGGCCCCATAAAATGAGCTTATTGGATAGTGATAGTTGATCTCTTGAAATTCCAGGCTCAATGTTGGGCTTTGCTGCTCTTGGAACAGGGCACCTCACAACAGCAGTAGCTAGTATAGGCTTGGTGAACAGGAGCTCACAGCATGGGTCCAAGATAGCCCTCTAAAATATTTATTTAAGCACTTGCCTGGCAAGTGTAAGAGCCTGAGTTCAATCCCCAGTTGCGGAAAAAAATTATATATGTATTTAAAATTCATTTTTACTGGTACATTTTAGATACAATGATAGCATTCATCGTAGGTTACTTATGCTGTGCATGTTTCTTTTTTTTCCCCATTGCTACCCTTCCCATCAATCCTTCTTCCCCTCTTTAGTCACAGAAGCTTTGTTTCCATTTTTCCCTCTATTCTTTTTTATTTGCTTCTTGTCCACTTTACAAAATATCCTTCTGAGTGTGCAGTGTACTTATTTGGTAGGTATTGGGTGTCTCAATTCATGTCAGTGTTTATGTTTAGAAATGGGTCCTTTGAGAAGGGATGAAGTTATGCAGGCAGAGCCCTCATAAGTGTGAATTGTACCCTTGTAAAGAGACGCTGAGGTCCTCCTCATAGTATCTGTCATGTGAGGATAAAGCAAAAAGGGGCCATCACTGAACCAGGAAGTAGGCCCTCACCAGACACTGACTTAACTGATATTTTGATCTTGAACTTTCAAATTACCAGGACTATGGAGAATATACGTTTGTTCTTTAATATTCCACTAGTTTATGATGTTCTATGATAGAAACACAAGTTGCCTAAGTCAGTACAACAAATATCAACATGAAATTAATGGTGACTTAAGAATCTATACCACCTGTTTAAGCCATTCCTCCTAGACTTTCTTAGGAACAATTCTAAATACCCCATTTCCTTACACATGGTTTGTTTCTGTGTTCACTTATGTTAGGCCCATGAAAATGTAATGTTCTAATTCCTCAAGCCTCTGGCTATTACGTGATGCATGGAA
The DNA here is from genome assembly GCA_004027025.1 of Myocastor coypus. Taxonomy (NCBI): domain Eukaryota; kingdom Metazoa; phylum Chordata; class Mammalia; order Rodentia; family Myocastoridae; genus Myocastor; species Myocastor coypus. The sequence continues at coordinate 15,002 of PVJA010021592.1, read as the reverse complement.
AAGAAGGATTAGCAGATGGAACTGTCACTTCCAGTAGGTTGATTTTAAAATAAAATTTTCCTACATTAAAGGAATAAGTCAGTTATAATCACAAAGTCCGTTATAATTCTGTCTCAGTTACTCTTCTCTCATTGTTGGGACAAATACCCGACACCCAAAATGAAGGAAGGAAAGATTTTCTTAGTTTACAGTTACTGGAGGTTTCAGTCCATGCTCAGCCAGCTCCAAGACAGACTGGCACATGGCAGAAAGCAGCAGTTCATGGTGGTGGAACAATTGCAACAGAAGCAACAGAAAAGAGTCTGCTTCTTGGTCTCTCTTATATTATATTCAGGCTCTCTGCCTCAGAATAACCACCTCATACCACACCCATAATCCCAGTAGTACTAAAATCCATAATTCCAGCAGTACTAAAACACATAATCCAAATGGGTCATGTTAGTCTCAAACTCTACAAGTCGCCTCCCCATGACTGCATGAGGCTTTGGGGAGACAACAAACCATAACAAATGGATGTGAAAAAAAAAAAGAAGAAGAAGCAGAGAAATCTAATATTCCTGGCCTTGAAGACAGAAGAGGGACTCATAAACCAAGGAATATGGAGCTAAGCTTCTAGAAACTGGAAATGATAAGGAAATGGATTGTTTCCACAAATCTCTAGAAGGAAGATAGCCATGCTAACCGCTTGACTTTAGACACATAGATTTCTAAGCCATAGAATTCATGATAATAGATTATTTTATTTTATTAAAATAATTATTTTATTATCTATTCATGATAATAGATTATTATTCACATTATTTGCCACAAAATTTATGACAACTTTTTCTACCAGAATAGCAAGCAGATACCATTTATGACTGATAGACCTGACATTTACTAGGTTCTGATACAGCTTATAGACACGTGATGTCACATGGACATCGTATTGGGGTAATGTCACATATGTCTGGAAATTGACATGTTCTCAGTCTCTCCTTCGTTACCAGACCAGGTATTTTAGAAACATGGGTAGTTCTTGGTTGCAGACATCATAGTGCTACTGCGAAGCCCTGGAGTGATGCTCTGCAACTTGCCTATTGGGGTGTGTCGGGAACTCCACATAGCATCTTATCTACCATGGACACCCCTACATCCTAGATGTGTTCCAAGTCCCTAGCTGATTGCAACACAGTCTGAATCTGTTTCAGAACCCTCTCTTTCTTTTGAACTCAATCAAAATTCAGGATTTGTCAAGTCTTTGGAAAGTACTATCTCAACTCAGTCTTAGACTAGAGCTTTACAGACTTACTTTATCATGCAAAGGAATAATACAAAAGGCTGTAAAACTGAGGTATCTAGGTTTCCCCCACCTCACCCAGATTTTGATGTACTAGGTATGGGGTAAATTGAGAATTTGCTCCTAATGACCTCCAGAGGGCTTTTATGCTCCAGGTCCACAGCCCACATGTTGAATATTGCAGTCAAGGCCCCTGGATCCTTCTAAATTATTATCAATGTGGCAAGTCCAGGGATATTTATAAGATTTGTCTTCTACCCACTTGCAGTCCTTCAACATATGTGCACACCAAGGTATACAAAGTACCCTGAATCATCGGTATAATGGGCCACTGTGATACTCTACAGAATTTCAGTAGAGATTCCATCGCTAATCTATGTAGACTATATTATGATTGAAATATGAGAGTCAACATAACCCTAGGGTGAACCTCGGATGTACATTGCCATGCATCTTAAGGGAATGAAAATTGCTTCTTGTTCTTTTTGATGGATATTGAAATAAGGCATTTGTCAGATCAATAGCTACATAAAAGAGCTTATAACTGTGTTGATCTGGTCCAATAAAGATATTGGAATGCCTAACAACATAGTGTCTGTTGGACTCATTGTTTAGAGTTACAGTTGCTTACCATTAAATATTCCCATGACCCACTTGCTTTTTGCCAGTACCGTATTAGAAAATTGAGGGGCCCGGAGGCATGGTTCAGTGGTCTAAAGCACCTGTTTGGGAAAGCTTGGGCAGCTTCAGGGACCGCGGTTCGATCCCCGGCACAACAGGCTGCGCCAGCCCTGCCCTCGGGGTGGGCTGAGTCGGCCATGAAAATGAGTGAATAAACAAACAAAGGTTCTGTAACAAGAAAAAAAATAAATAAATAAAAATTAAAAATTGTTTAAAAAAAAAGAAAGAAAATTGAATGAAATATATGGGAACAACTGCCTCTGTAATCTTTAGGTTTTGATAGTGCTCTAGATTCTGCTATCTCAGCTGGGATGAATTATGGCTTCCAATTTACTCTCTTGGCTGGAGTAGTGAATTTCAGGGGTTTACATTTGGCCTTTTTATACTACAAGCCAAGTCAGGCACTGATGTAAGGGGTCTTCCAGCTGTTAAGTATATCCAACTCAATTAAGCACTCAGAAATCATGAAAATTATCACAGTGTGCACTGGCAGATGCATTGGACACTTACGAAATGGACTTGGGCCAAGATCCCATTTATCACTTGGCTTTTGCGTACTCTAACAAGGTTACCAGGATGGAGTTTTGATTTCTGTAGTGTTAGCTTTAGACCAAACTCTGGATCCAACAGCCTTTTAAATATCTGGCATTTTTGTCCATGTAACATGCATATTAAAATAATACACCGTATAGGTGTTATCCTTTCTTCAATACATCTCCCTCTGAAAAATATTTGAGGGAATTGGTACTATATATTCTTTCTGAAGCTTTGTAGGCTTTCCATAAGATAACCAAATTTTTCCCTCAATTATTGGAGCTGACGATTGGATCAGGTCTGGAAATTCGATAAAAGATCATCATATTCCCTTGAATATCTAACACTTGTGTTCTGGTCATTTGCTCTTGGTCATATTTTGGTTACATAAACCAAGAAAATTCTTTGATAAGACCCCAACTAGCTACCTGTAGTGAGGTTATGATTTCACAGTCTTGGCCAAAGAGCCTTTCTGTTTACTATTGTAGCGCTGTTGTCTACGATGATGATTAAGTCCACCCTGCTTATGGTGGTGAAGACTCACCTCCTTCCACCTGTCATCCTGGAATTCTATCATTTTCAGTGATATTAGGGATCCTATGCCCATCGAAATATCTCTAGCAATCCTGGACTACAGGAGAAGCTGTAGCTTTTTGATGAAGTCCCTTTCATGAGCGTATTGCACATATTTTAATGAAGGTAACGGGTTTGGGGCTTTTCAGGAAATGTAGATGGTGAGTTGTATAGTCTTACATAAATATCCATTTTAATGTGTAAACCTCCAGCTCTCTTGATACCTTCTTCAACACTGCCAGGGCAATTCCAACACTACTGGATATATATACTTTATAGATACTAATATTTAGTAACTGCATAAAGAAAGAAAAAAATAAAGAAAGTCAAAAGTGTCAAAGAAGTGAAAGCTACTCAGGTATTGAACCAGGTTGTCTTAGTTACTGTTCTCTCATTGCTGTGACAAATACCTGACATGCACATTTAAAGAAGAAAGGTTTCTTCAGCTCACGGTTACTGGAGGTTTCATAGTTTAAAGCAGCCTGAATTACATAGCACAACCTTGAGACATCCAGAGCTAAAGGGTCTGGAAGAGAGAATGAGGCGCCACTGTGTCCAGGATGATTCACTTCGTACCCCCAAGAGAAGCCACCAGGCCTGTGGTGTGGGGAGGAGCATACTGTCAGTTTAACAGTTAGAGCCTCTCTGAACTTGACCCCGCCCCTCAGGCGACACACTGCTCCTCAAGAGGTGACAGCCCCATGATTTACATGAGGCTTTGGGGGGGACAATTAGATACAAACTATAGCATCTCCCCAGCCCCCCAGAGATAAAGTCCAAGCTCACTGCAAAGGCTGAAGTTAGTCAGAGGAAGCAGAATGTCAAATTCTTCCTCAACCTCTTTCTATTTCCTTTTTGTGCTGAGTTACTCTGGGGCAGGGCCCTTACAACCCACAGAGGAGAACCACCAGGTGATCCAGCTGCATTGACACAATGTATCAATCACTACACAGGTCCAGACATCCAAGGGGTGAAATTATTTCAAGAAAGAAAATGCTACAAAACATTGACAAGAGATATAGACTGTGGAGTGCCCAGAGGATTTAGAGCCATAGTGACTTCGGTGAAAACAATTTGAGTAGTGGAAAAAGGAGTGATAGAAGGGTGGAATTAATACAAAGAAGGGAATACTGTGAGAGTCATAGCCTCTTTAAGATGCTTGTGAGCAGAAAAGTGAAGCGCAGAGTCAGGGTGGTAACTGGAGAAGTTGTCTCATTAATGAATAGCTTTTTGAGGAAAGGTGGATGAGAAGATGTTTCCAAAAACAGTATAACCTTCATATATAAAATAAGGGTCCATTTCACTTGACCTTTACATCTGAATGACTTTTGCTCCACTCCATCCTGACCCCCCGCTACTTCTCAGAATCGTAAGCATCCCAGCCCTCTTGCTAGAGTTCCCCTCAAGTATTAGTCCTTTCAGCTTGTGACAACTAAGTGTTATAGACCAGGTGACTTAGGAACAACAGAAATGTTTCAGAGGCTGGTAAGTCCAGGGTCAATGCGCTATCAGATTTGGAATCTGTGGAAGGCCCCCTACTTCCCTCAGAGGTGGAACATCTATCAGCATCTTACAAAGTGGAAAGGACAGAGATTGTCTTGGTCACTTTTTTATATTACCAGTTCAAATGTTCATTTGCAATATATCATGAATACATTCATTGTGGATAATTAGGGTACACACAATTATACATCTTATTTCTTTTTGCTTTTCTTCCCTTCCCGCTTTATCTTTTTTCTTCATTTCTTAGTCCCCTTCCTATTTGCCAAAGATCACACAGGCTTGAAAAAATGAATTGTTCTCTTCTATGAAAAACTCAAAGCATAAATAAATCAAAGAACGTACTCAAAGTTAGACAGTAGGAAATAGGGAAATAAATCTTGGGTCCTCTCTGGTGAGGTCACTGATCCCACATGCTGTCCTGATCCCATTACTTCCTAAGGCCCTTTGACTATCATCACTTTGGAAGTTATATATTCTGAGGGTGAAAGAGCATTTGAATCATAACACTTCCCCAGACTTTCCTGTAGACAGCAAGAGTTTACTGCAGCAATTGTTTTTCTCTAGAGAAATTTTCATGCATCCGTGTGGACAGTGTAATTTCTGATACCAGCATGGCAGATTAAAGACTTCATACAAGTTGTCGTTTATCAGTTGTGCATGTGAGTCAGAGGGACCAGCCCTACAGGACGGCAGCCACACGTCAGACAAAGCCTTTCTTTTTCTGATCTTTTTCTGATCACTGCTTCAGGCCACAGTGAGGCTCCAAAAATTAAATTCACCATAATGTGATCATTCTAATTCTTCTATTCACCTATGTAACAAGTAAATGTTAGGTGCCTACTATATGCATGACTATTTCTTCAAGTTTGCCTACATTGTCAAAGTCAGTAGGCAAAGAGAAGTTCTAGCAGCAAGTCACTTGTATTTAGCCACTCAGGTCAAAACCAGCCCTAACATGAAATCTGGGTTAGCAGCTCAGTCTTTCACTAGTCACGGCTGTGCCCTTGGGGGTTTGATGTCAGTGGCTGCCTTTGCACTACAAGGGCAGCATAGAGAAGTCCTCTCTGTCTTAGGCCATCTGAGATGTTTGAAGAACTGGGAACATCAAAGAGAGGCTTTTGGAGTTGAGGTGTCATCACTTTGAAAAGGGAAAGACTATACAAGAAAAGTTACTTTCTAACAATTTTGTTCTTTAGAAACTGCCTGGCTCTGTAACTGCCTCTTGGCTCTGCAATGACTTTCTTGATCCCTGTATCCGTGAGAGAGTGACTAAATATGCAGGATGCTTGATTGTACCATTGCACCAACTTTCATGAACGTGTGGTCATTAACCTACCCTTGTAATCAATGGTTTCACCCTGAAGCTCATCTGATGAAATGTCAGGCTGTTTGGTCTAGCCTTTGTACCTCCTGTTTGTGTGGCACGTCGAAAAGCCCTACACCACCGGAGAGCAGGGCCTGATGTTTTGCGAATAATACCAATCAGTGATTGTTGGCATAAATAAATGTGCCCCAAATGCCGGGTGTCATTTTGGAGTTTCTGTTTGCCATGGCAACTTCTATCCCAGAAAATATTATGTTTAAAGAGAAAATTGAACCAACCTAAAGCTAGATCTGAATTCAGTGAAAATGTACATGTGCACTTCTTCCCCACTTATGTCTAGTAGAGAGTACATACCTGTTTGACTTTTATGCAATTAGATCTCTTTCTAGTTGTTTTAGGGGAATAAAAAAGTCAACTAAATAAGACATATTTCTGTTCCTTTTTGTTAACTTCTTCCCACTTCATCTATGATTCTTATGATGGAGTCATCATGTTAATTATGTAAGCTAAGCAACAACTCCTTTTGAAGTGGAAGAATGTACTGACCTTCCCTAAGAAAACATTCATGTCTGCATTTCCCATCTGATGGTTACACTGGACAGTCTTGCCTCTCCCTTCCTGCCAGATGCCCCTTAGCCTCCCTTTGACCTGGACTCCCCTTTTATTTTTCTCTTTCTTTCCTTTTGGACTCCTTTTCTCCTGTTTTCCTCCTGAATGTTTGCTGTAAGATGGACAAGGACGATTCTGACACTACTATTTCCAGGTGGCTCTTCTTGATGTTAGCTTCTGGTCTCTATCTGAACAATCTTTATCTTTTACTTCACTAGAATTAGATCATAAACCTGATTTTAGACTTTGTGAAAGTAACTGTCTTCTTTATCTTAATAACAGATAGAAGGGTACGATATGGTGGCTAATTCTCCTAAATCTCTACTAGTTTCTCCTAAAGAATGTGTATTTTGAGTTTGAGTCATATCTATTTTAATCATAGGAAGCTTTTAAATAACAAGGAAGCAAAGCAGTAAAAATGACATAACAGCCTTTCCTAACATCCTCCAAAATCCCTCCTCTCATCCAGGCCTCAGTATTCTCCCTTCTCTGACTTTTAGAATCCTTTATACATAACTGTGTGGGTGGTTTTATCAAATTGTAGTTTTATATACTGTACTCATGAAAATTGTATCGTACAGAATTGTTGATTCCTTGATAATTAGAAGCCTTTCTCATTAAATTCATTTATAATCTTGAGACTTAACATGTACCTGCATAAATAAATGGATGATTGAGTAGATAGGTGGATTGATGGTTGGATGGGTGGATGGATGCATAGGGTACAAATTTTCCCAATAAAAGAAAAGACTAAGTATCCTGGGGGACAGTTACAACTGTCTATGACCATTGATGATCTCAGTCATGGAGCTAAGTCAGGGTAATGTAACTGTTATAGTATTTAAAACAATTCTGTTACACAAATGCCACTTTATAGTTTTAAATTATACAAAATGATATGCAATAAATAATATGTCTCCCTTCCATGCTTACCTTCAAGTCCCTATATTTCCTCCTATGTTGAAGTCATTGTTTATTTCTCTCTCATGGATTTTTTTCTTGAACACTTTTAAGCATGTATCCAAATAACTCCATAATCTTTGATCACTTTTCTGGATCCTGCCTCATATTCAGTGACTATACACATGGCCTTTGGTGAGCTGAAAGAGGCAGGTGTGAGTTTCATACTCTCCGTACATGTAGGAAATGAGGGTCTGTATCAGGAGGTGCAAGATGAAATTACTGCCTTGGTCAGGGGAAGAGTCAGTCTATACCAACAGTTTTGTAAGATCTAACTTACTTTAGGCATTTTAATCTTCTCACCAACCACCCCAGCACATCCTCTTCACATTATTAGTCTTTGATTTTTCTACCAATGATGTAGTAAAGCTGGAGTACTGCTTCAAATCACCCGACCCTGGAGCTCCCACCTTGCACCATGTCACTATTCACCCCAGAAACCCTCTCAGGCAGCCCTGAGGAGACCCTCGCCCACACTAGTGTCCTCTGCCAATTCTGGCATGAGATGGATGCCTTGGTTTGTTTGAGCTCAGATATAATTTGCAAAAAGCTGTGATTTTGTAGAAGCTGAGCCTGTGAGGCAGCCACTGTTCACTGGATTAAAGCCTTGGCACCGCTAATCACACCCAGCCTTGAGCTTCAGGAGCATGAAGAAACCCTGTTTACTCGCATTCAGTGGGCCTCTGGGTGTTATTTCAGATAGAGAATAATTAGCAATATGCCCAAGAAACAACAAAGCCTTGAATGGTATTTAGTGACAATTATCCAGCCAAACCATTGCTTACTATTATAGGGGCTTATTAGCACCAAATTGTTTCGATAGGAAGTGGCATCAGCAATAAAAAATAATGGCTGCAGCTTGCTGTGCAATCCCAGAGTCAGCAGAAAGGGGATGGAATGTGTGCATGTCTCTTTTACATCCCCCAGAAATTCAGGGGGACCCACTGGGATGTGTTGGCAGCAACAGGAACTGACGCAGGTGGCTCAGGGTAAAGGGCAAGACAGGGCTGCCTACCACCAATCGCTTGGTCCTTTCTTGTAGCATTTATCACCTGTAGAGATGGTGTGAGGAGCAGGATTCTCTGTATACCAATGGCCGCCTCCTCTTTAGAAACTTGTTGCAACCTTTTAGCCCCATCCCTCTTGTACCTGTATCTATACAAGTCAGAAGGTGAAAGGACTCCAGGGAAAAGGCCTTACTCCTACAAAATAATTTAGGCTCAAAAGATGTCATTTGACTTATGTAAGATCACATAATTGGAATGGGATGAAAATAGGGGTGGAATAGTCATGTCTTTTTTCTCTATCTTGTTTGCAGCCAGCATTGCATTTTTAGTCTTTGCTGTAGCAGAAAATGCGTAGTCAAGTGTGCCAGTCTTTTTTTTTTTTTTTCAGTCTGTAAATGTCTAAACACTTTGGGTGAAATCAAGGGTAAGTGTGAAGAAGGGTAGCCATTCCCATTGACATCTTTGCCTTTATGAACCCAGGTGAACTGCACTGGTAGGCCCAGAGAATAGACACACACATCCGGCTGCAGGAATAAGCAGGGTCAACTGCTCAGGAAGGTCCATAGATCAGAGGGAACACTAGTGATCCAGCAGAGTCCCAAATACGTTCCCCAGGATGGGCAGGTGGGACTATTAGAATGAAATGTGTGAAGCAGCAATAGAAATATAAACCAGCGGGTGGTAAGTTAGTGAACCATCATGTGGACCATCATTCCATGGAATGGAAGCAGGTGGGTGAAGCCACCCCTGTGAAAGTTTTGTAGCGTTTTTGCTATTTGCTTTTGTTTATTTTTCTTTTCTCTTTTGAATTTTTTCTTTCTCTCTTTTCTAAAACTCTGGGGAGAGCTTCAGCCACAGAAAACTAATCTCATCCTCCAAACGCAGAGACCAAGTTCAAATAATCCCTTTCTTACTCTCACATTCTTTCTCTCCTACCCTCTCTTCTAGAGTCTCAACGTTTCTGTGATTATCCTGTCTTCCTGCCTTACTTCTGCTTTCTTATCAGTTATTTTTGCTTTATCCATTCTTGTTAAATTTTCCAGCCACAGGGTAAAAATCACTCTACCAAAGAGAAATACTTGGAATACAAGCTCCCAACTTACAATTGATTCTGTGGCATAATTATAGATGTTATTCCTGTGGTTTAAGGCACACAGTTAATACCTACCACCATTTGTCAGTTTCTCAATTGCGATTGATGTTATCATTGTTGTTAATTATACTACTTTATCCAGGATTTCATCTCTGCTGTAATCATTTCTCCCTTCCAGAACAATACTGAGAAGCTTTGGGTTAATAACCTCAGCCCAGCACCAAAGAACTCGGACTAAGCCAAACAGCTACCAACATCTCACTCTTCATTAACTAGAAAGGCAGATCTTCAAGTAGATATAAGCCAAGAAGTCCTACACAAGACATCCCTGAGGAACAAATAGACTTTTCTTACACAGGACTTAATATTACTATTATAGCTACCTACTACAAAAATTTACAAGGATCAACATAGAAAACAAAATCAACAATGTTGAAACAGAAAATGGCAAGATTGAGAAATAAGATACAATCTTAGACTTCCAGCCCTCTCAAGACAAGCCCAGGAGACAAGGAGATAGAAGAAAATAGAAGACACACACCTAAAATTTCTGCAATGATAGCAATTCAAATAAAGAAATTAATCTATGAGGCCACAGAGAAAATTAGATTAGAAATAATCAAGTAGAAAAAGAAATCTCAACATTCATAAAGGAATTTCTCAGCAAATCTAGAGTAGAGACAGATAGAAAATAGAGGACAATATGAAAATGATGGAAAATGTGAGTGATTCAATAAAGAAATAAAATGCAGGGAACAGATAAAAACATATCCAGAAAACAAAAGTTTCATTAAAACCTGGCAAAACTGCTTGAACTAAACTGAAGACTTCCAGACATTCAAAACAGAATTGCTACCAGCAATCATGAAAAGAAAGTTCTGAAAATAACAAAGGTTCATTAAATAACAATTAAGCAGCTGAAAGATGACCACAATAATATAAGCATAATTGGTGTCAGTAAAAAAGCAGAAGCCAACACAAATGACATTGAATAAAAAAATTAAAAAACTATTTGCAGAAGAAACAGCAAAAAAATCACAAACATGGGTAGGCAGTGTGTATAAAATTATAATAGTCATAACAAAAAACTACACCCAGACATACAATAATCAACATGTCAGAAAATCAGCACAAGAGCAGAATATTAAAATCTATTAGAGAGAACAAACAGATCACCTATAAGAGAAAGCTTACAAAAAAAAAAAAAAAAAAAAAAAAAAAAAAAAAAAAAAAAAAAAAAAAAAAAAAAAAAAAAAAAAAAAAAAAAAAAAAAAAAAAAAAAAAAAAAAAAAAAAAAAAAAAAAAAAAAAAAAAAAAAAAAAAAAAAAAAAAAGAAAGCTTACCAGAAAGACTGTCATGGTAGAAAGCCTATCATGGTAGACTCTCAACATAAACCCTCAAGTCAAGAAAAGCATCTGAAGTAAAGAAACAGTCAGACACATATAGAAGAAATCAGATCAGAAATAACCTCTGAAGTGAAAAAAGAAAGGATAACTATAATGAAAGAATAAATGCTTCTAAATAAGACATTGATAAAGAATTAGAGGAGAATAGAAAAATGACGGAATCCTTGAATGAGCAATATAGGAAAGAAATAGATCTCAAGAAACAGTTTCAGAGAGACATACAGGAAAATAAAATTTCAATCACAAGCTAGCAACACCATACGAATGAATATGAAGATATAGCTTCAGATCTTTTTTTTTTTTTTTTTTTTTTTTTGTCTTTTTGAGACAGGGTCTCGCTATGCAGTTGAGGCTGGTCCTGAGCTCACTTTTGTAGCCCAGGCTGGTCTCGAACTCGCACCGATCCTCCTGCCTCAGCCTCCCGAGTGCTGGGATTACAGGCGTGAGCCACCACGCCCGGCCTAGCTTCAGATCTTGAACACACAGTCACAGCTAGTGAAAAGGTAAGAAAAGATCTCTTAAAAACAACTATGATGCAAGAAAAAATAATTCAACATCTACAAGATGATGCAAAAATTAACAACATGACATTAATAGGAGTCAATGAGAAAGAAGGAGTCAATACAAAGGATATAAAAAGAATATGGGCACAAGTAATAGCAGAAAACTTCCCAAACATGAGAAAACAATTTGACATTCAGTAACTGAAGCATACAGAACCCCAAATAACATCAACCTGAATAAAAACACTCCCAGACCTATAATAGTCAAGATCCCAGAAATCCAGCCTAAGAATAATGTACTAAAAGCCACTAGAGAAAAGAAACAGATTATACTTAGAGGAAAAACCATCAGAATAATGGCAGATTTCCTTTCACAAACCATGAAGTCAAGAAGAGCATGGAGCAGAGCGCTTCAAGTCCTCCATGAAAACTAATTCCAGCACAGACTGCTATAACCCACAATACTCCTTTTCAAGTATAAGGGACAAATGAAATACTTCCACAACAAGGAGCAACTGAAGTATTTCATGATGTCAAAGCCAACCCTACACAGACTACTAAAAAAATTTTTGGAGAGGTACCAAAATGACCTGAACTCCACAAATGAGAACAGAAGGGACCCACTAAATAGGGCAACTAATTAAACACAGGAGAAAACATGGTAAACAGTATTAGGTAAAAGACATGTGCATCATAAGTCAACACATTTCAATTATAACCATCAATGTAAATGGGCTCAGTTCTCCAACTAAAAGAAATAGACTGGAAGGGTGGATAAGGAAGAAAAACCCAACAATATGCTGTATACAAGAAACACATTTAACTCATAAAGAAACTCACAGGCTAAAAATGAAAGCAAAGAAAACAATACTACATGCCCCAGCATGTCAAAAAAAAAAAAAAAGCAAGGAAAGAACTAGCAGAACTGAACCAGATCGTGGAACAACTAGACTTAGTGGACATACACAGAGTGTTCCACTCAACCACTTCTGCATATAATTTTTTTCAGTTGCACATGGCACATTTTGTAAAATAGGCCACATACTAGTTCATAGGTCATCCTTAAGTATATGCAAGAAAACAGAAATTATCCCATGCATGTTATCTGACCACAGTGCAATGAAACTGGAAATAAATTACTAAGGAAGATGCAAGAAAGAAAGAAAGAAAGAAAGAAAGAAAGAAAGAAAGAAAGAAAGAAAGAAAGAAAGAAAGAAAGAAAGAAAGAAGGAACAGGAACAACACCCTCCTCAACAACAAATGGGTTACAGAGGAAATTAAACAATATCTAGAGTTTAATAAAAAATCCAAACACAATCTACCAGAATTTATTGGATGCAATGAAAGTTGTTCTTAGCAGGAATTTTATAGCTCTGAACTTACACATTAAGAAAACAAAGATGGAACAAATAAATACCCTAAGACTTCCCCTACATCATCTAGAAAATGAGGAGCAAACCGAACTCAAAGCCCAAGGACAGGAGGAAATTAGAAACATTAGAGCAGAAATTAATTAAATGAAGACAAAGAAAACAAAACAAAGAATTAATAAATCAAAAACCTGGTTCTTTGAAAGATTAAACAAAAATGATAAGCTCCTCACTAACCTCATCAAAAAGAGAGAAGAAAAACTCAAATTCAAGCAATATGGAATGAAAAGGGAGAAATTACCACAGACCCAGTGGAGATCCAGAAGATGTAAAATAGATACTTTGAGAATCTTCACTCTCACAGAATTGAAGACACAGATAAAATGGATAGATTCCTAGAAAGATATACTCTACCAAAACTGAATCAAGAAGATATAAGAATTCTCAATAACCCAATAACAGCCAGTGAAATACAAAATGTAATTTTTTTAAAGAAACCTACTGACAAAGAAAAGTTCAGGTCCTGATGGACTCAAAATCGAATTCTATAAGGAATTTACAAAAGATATAATCCTCAAACTCTTCAATAAAATTGAAAATGAAGCAATCCTCCCAAAATCATTCCTGGAGGCAAGTATTATACTGACACCAAAACCAAGAAAGATACAACTAAAAAAGAGAACTACAGGCCAATCTCTCTTATGAACATAAATGCAAAAATCCTCAATAAAATCCCAGCAAATAGAATACAATAAATCATTAAGGAGATTATTCATCAGGACCAGGAAGGATTCATCCTAGGAATACAAGGTCGGTTCAACTAATGCAAATCTATAAACGAAATACACTATAGCAACACAACCAAATCCAGAAACTACATGATCATCTCATTTGATGCAGAAAAGGCTTTTGACAAAGTCTAACACTCATTCATGCTCAAACTTCTACAGAAAATTTGGAAAGATGGCCTCTACCTCAATTTGATAAAAGCCATCTATGACAATCCAACAGCTAACAAAATTCTGAATGGGGAAAAACTAGAATCTTTTATTCTCAGATCTGGTACAAGACAAGGATGTCCTCTGTCACCACTCCTATTCAATATAGTTCTGGAATCAATAGCTACAGCCATTAGACAAGAGAGAGAAATTAAAGGAATAAGAATAGGTAAAGAAGCAGTTAAACTATCACTATTTGCAGATGATATGAGAGTCTACTTGAGAGACCCAAAAACTCAAGCAAGAAGCTACTACACAAATTCGGCAAAAGCAAGATACAAAGTCAACACACAAAAGTCAATAGCGTTCCTTTGCACAGATAACAAACACACTGAGAGGCAAATTAGAGAAACAATACCTTTTATAGTAGCACCAAAGAAAATGAAATACTTAGGAATTAATCCAATTAAACGAGTAAAAGAGCTTTCCTATGAAAACTACCAGTACTCTGAAAAAAGAGAACCTAGAGGATTTCAGAAAATGGAGAGATATTCTCTGATCCTGGATAGGAAGAACCAATATAGTGAATATGGCCATACTCCCTAAATTGTTATACACATTCAATACAATCCCTATGAAAATATCATCAACATCTTCACAGAACTGGAGAAATCATTCTTAAATTTTATTTGGTTTTTTTTTAATTTAATATTTTTATTGTTTAAATTTAACAATGGTTATATTACATATTTTCATCATCATATCAGTTTAGATTAATACATATAGGTATATAAGATTGATCAAACAATTGAACATTAACACTTTTAAATCAACATTACTTTTTCTTTTCTTTTCCCCTTTCTTTTTTTTGAAAGTTGACATATTGCATGTTGTCCTCACAATCGTTCTACAGAGTATAGTTTGTGGGCATGACCTACCTCCCTATTGATGTTGCTTACAAAAAAAAAAAAAGGAAAAGAATATACTTATCTTTGGACTAAGAGGAAGCAGATACATACACGGTCAAATGTTCTGCAATTGCAGTGAGCCACCAGTGAAGCTTGTAATGTTGGAGGCTATTGAATCTAAGCCTCCTAAATCTCATCTCACCAATCTAGCTCTGCGTTTCATGCATTGTGATTAAGCATTTGGTTTTTTTTTTTTTTTTTTTTTTTTTTTTTTCTTGCTGGGTGGTCAAGGGCAAGTCGAAGCAAGACCTGTA
>PVJA010021591.1:0-35381 GCA_004027025.1 Myocastor coypus | reverse complement strand
TATATTCTTTTCCTTTTTTTTTTTTTTTCTAAGCAACATCAATAGGGAGGTGGGTCATGCCCACACACTGTACTCTGTAGAACGATTGTGAGGACAATATGCAATATGTCAACTTTCAAAAAAAAGAAAGGGGAAAGGAAAAAGAAAGTAATGTTGATTTAAAAGGGTTAATGTTTAATTGTTTGATCAATCTTATATACCTATCTGTATTAATCTAAACTGATCTGATGATGAAAATATGTAATATAACCATTGTTAAATTTAAACAATAAAAATATTAAACAAAAAATAAAAATAAAGATCCTCCCCCAAAAAAACCCAGAATGGCATATCACTCGACACTCACTAGGTTGGTGAAAACTAAGACAATAAACATTGTTGATAAGAATATGGAGAAATTGGAACCTAAAAATATTTTATAAGAAAAAAAAAAAAAAACACCAGTAAGCCTTAACTACCTAAATATCTGGCATTAAGTATGATAAATTCTCAGGATAAAGGTGAAAAAGAGGCCACCAGTTTCCCCCTTTTAATGTTCAATATATTAGGAGAAAATCGGTATTTAACTTTAAAAATTTTTTTAATCATTTATTTATTTATTTGGTCCAGAGTCTCACTACACAGCTTGGACTTGTGGTGATAGTCCTGTATCAGCCTCCACAGTGCTGGGATTACAGGCGTGTGCCACTGCTCCCTGTTTCAGTGACTGGCACAGCACGCCTGGGGTCCCAGGGATGGCATGGCATGTGGTACCAGGGATTGAACCCGGGTCCTTGTGCTTGCCAGGAAGATGCTTAGACCCTGAGCTATCTCCCCAGCCCACAGTCAGCATTTAAATGGTGGTGTAAGCTAAGGTAGAGAGGTACAAAACATTATAGGAGCTCATGAAAGACGGGCAGAACATTCTGATAAGGAGGGCCGCCTGTCTGAAATTGAACTTAGAGGAAGAATAAGAATTAGGCATTGATGGCAGGGGTGGGTGGGGTAGGGCTCTGTCCTAAGCACCGAGTCTGTGTAAAAACCCAGGCACAAGAAAGAGCAGAGTAAATTGTGGGATAGGATGGAGGTCTAGGACACGGCAGGGTGAAGTGGGAGGAATGAAAACTAGAAGAGTGGAATTGTGTTAAGACTCTGGAACTAATGACCAGTTGTTAACTGCCATGAAGGGCTGTAATCCAGAGAGTGCAAATGATACCCTTCCATTTAAGAACAAACTCAGACTGCAATGTAAAAGAAGAAATGGAAAGAATAAAATTTGTGATAGGAAGATTAGTTCTAGCTTTTGCAGCCAGCCAGGTAAAAGATGGTGGTCTAATCTAGAGTATGGAAATTAGCAATGGGCAGAACAATTCTGAGATTTTAAAAATTGACTTGAAGAACAATTTAACCTAGGAATTAGGAAGAGAAAAGTCAAGGATGATATCCAGATTTCTGGCTGGATCTCATTGGTGATGGCATGATAGCAGTGTTAGTGGTGGAGCCAACCAGGGAAGAGCTCTTCCCTGGAGATGTGCTCTTGCTAAGATCAACAGTGACCACCTTGTGACCTAAGACAGCACTGTTGCAGTCTTCATTGTATTTGTATAGAAGCAGCATTTGGTGCAGCCGATTGCTTCTTCCTGCCCTCTCCTCCCCTCAGCTTCTAGGACCTGTGGCATAGTAGTTCCATCATGCCTTACTCGACAAACCAAGTCTCTAATCTGTAGTGTTGGAGGACTCCAGAGCTCAGTCTCTATGAGCTCTTTTCTCTCTTTCATCCTTGAGGAGGCATTCTCTAGTCTAATGACTTTCAATACCCTCCAACTGCTGGTACCTCTTAAATTCCTATTACCAGACCTTTCCCTCGGTTCTATAGACATCTTGGATTTAAATGTGCAAGGCAATATTCTACCACCACTTTACCCCAGTTAATTTCTCTCAGTTTTCTAATTTTTGTAAATAGTAGCACCATCCTTCTAACTGCTCTTCTTTCTTGTTTCCCCCTGGTAGTCACATCTAGTCTATCAGCTTACACCATAAATTTCTTCAGTATAGCCAGAAGCTCCACTCTTTAATATCTCGGACACACTTTAGGGGGGACCTACGAAGGCTGCAGCTTGGAACAGGCATCCTGCAGGTACTGTTACTGCCCACATTCTGCTTAAGTGAGTTCCAGTCTCATTCTCCTCAGCATTGAGAGGCAAAGAGGTGAGCCATACCCTACATACAAATTACCAAACTGAAAGAAGGAAGGTTGAATTGTGAACAAATAATGTAGTCTTCTGAAGACTACCATGCACTACCAGAATTTTGTCTCTTTCTAGCTCTTATCTCAGATGCTGTGCACTAGCCTGCCTCCTTTTTCTATCTGGATTCTTCTATGTAATATCTATATTCTTTTCCTCATATTGCCATGATAAAATATCACAAACAAGATAGCTTAAAGTGACAGAAACTTTTTGTCTAACAGTTCTGAAAGCTAGAAGTCTAAAGTCAAGGTGTATGTAGGACCATGTTCCTTCTGGATACTCCAGAATCCATGCTTGCTTCTCCTGCCTTTTGATAGCTTTATGTATTTCATGGCTTATAGCAGAATTACTCTAGTGTTTACCTTCATCTTAATTTGGTCATCTTCTCTTTGCCCAAAGAGGTCCTGTAGGTCTATATCTCAAAATGTGAACATTTGAGGCCCATAGGGCAGACTTATTACAGTTTGAAATGTGTCTCTCAAGGAAGCTGAGCCTGAAGGACTGCAAATTTGAATTTACCCAAGCAAGTTAGTGAGACCCTGTCAGAAAGAAAGAATAATGAAAGAAAGAAAAGGAAAGAAAGAAAAGGAAAGAGAAAGAAAGAAAGGAAGGAAGGAAGGAAGGAAGGAAGGAAGAAAGAAAGAAAGAAAGAAAGAAAGAAAGAAAGAAAGAAAGAAAGAAAGAAAGAAAGAAAGAAAGAAAGAAGTTGCTTGGAACATAGCTCAGTGTGAAGGTCCTGGTTTCAATCCCTAGTTAAAAAGTTAAAGCCCTAAGCTCAATATCTATGAGTGTGACCGTTTTTGGAATTAAGTAATCAACTTAAGATGAAGTTATACTTAATTAGGTAGGACCTCGTATGATATTGGGGAAGATGACCCTGACAGCAGAGGCAGAGATTGGAGCAATGTAGCAAGCTGAGCAGCACCAAGACTTGCCAGGAGACCACAGACACCAAGAGGAAGCAAGCAAGGGTTCTAGCCTGATACTGGAGCATGGGTTTGAGTCATAAGCTGGTCACTTTTCCAGAATGTTTGGATGTTCAAATGCCAATGCAGTCAATATTTGTTCTTTAAATTTAGATGGTAATGGAACGACTTAAACATCTGAACCTGAAAAGGGCAGCTATTTTAACCAAACTTCAAACTGCAGAGGAAGAAATTAATGACTTGATGGAAAATGTAAGTTTTATTTAACTGTTTGAAAGTCAAACTGTTCAATATCTATTAGGATCTAATTTTCTGTCTTTTTTTGTGTCGCGTGCCGCCTCGCCAGCAAGGAGGACGCAACACAGCTCTTCCTTCAGCGGTTTATTCAGGACCCTTGTACAAGCTCGGTTGTCTTTCTTCCTTCTCCCCCGGTTGTCTTTCTTACTTCTCCCCTGAGTGTCTTTCTTACTTCTCCCTTCTCCCTTCTCCCCCGAGCACCCGCGGGCTTCTAACTAAATACTCCCGAGCATCCAATCCCGGTTAGCTACGTGGCACTCAACGGTAGGTCCACATACGCAGAAGCAAGCCAGGGGTTTCAGCCTTGACCATATATGGTAATAAACAACGGGCGGAGAGCACTCACCCCTCGGGGGTGGAAGGCGGAAGCCGGCGCCATCTTTAGGGTACGGCAGTACATGGCTCTCCACATTTATGGACTAAAATGAATTTCAGGGGTACCTTTTATAAAAATGGGTTTATCTTCTGGAAAAGAGCTATAATGTTAGCACCAATGTTCTTTTAAACAACAAATATATCAAAACAAGTTTCAAATGATGAATAACAGTAAAATCAGAACATTAACCATAGGGATAATGAAAATGAAACAGAAATTCACTTTGAACATTTCTTAACACCAAAGAATGCAAAGATATAAAAGCCTTCCACTCTATGTATTCATTTATTCTTTTAGTCAGCCAGCCAGATATTTGGCTGTGCCAGACACTGTTAGACTCTGGATGTGAAGGTAATCAGACAACAACTACTGAGTACTAAAAGGGTTACAAAAGCTTTTAACTGGAGTGTTTGACTTGTGCTGTGTCTCCTCTTCCTGCGAGGAATCAGTGTGGGTCCTAGTGGGAGAGTGGGGATTATAGGGGGGAAATGGGATAAGAGACACGAGAAATGGAGACAAGACAGGATTCTGATCAAGTCTCGTTTATTCAAAAAGGCACTCGGGTATATATACAGGGGGCGGGAATGAGGTAATTTCCACCTGCGATATCAGCATGTATCTTAGGCAAGTGACCCGGAAACACGTCAGCAGGTTTCCAAGGCAACGGGGGAGGATTGAGAACATGTGATTTGTGGGAAAATAGCAGGGGGTAGGAAAATAGAAACCTAATTAGAGGCTGTTGTGAGATGATGATGTCATTACAAAATGGACGCCGGAAGTTTGGGCTCCCACAGTGCTGGAAGTTTAACTCTAGAAACAATTTTTTTTTTAGTATTGGGGATTGAACTCAGGACTTTGCACTTGCCAGAGAGGCATTTATACCACAGGGCTGTCTCCCTGGCCCTAGAAATAATTTTTTTGCAGAAATAGAATTTTTTTAAAATATCAGGATCATAAACAGATGTCATAACTTAAATAATTTAAGATTGAAGAAAACTCATTTTTTAATCTTTTTCCTTACAATCTGCAGATCTCAGTGGGTCAGTGCAGTGGAATGTGTATGCATTAAACCCTCAGTATCTTGATCTAGTGCTAAAGAGAAAGAAAGGTGGGCACAGAGACTGGGAAAAACAAGTATATGCTGAACTTTTTCTTCTAATGATTACTGAGGAAAAATTAAGAACCATCTGTAAAACCTACAGCCATTTTCCAGTTTGTCCTTAGATGTTCCGTATGTAGAGGTGCAGTGTTGTAGTTCACTGAGCATGTACCATTTGTGTGCCTGGCCTTTTTCAGAAAAAGACAGAGGCTGTCTCTGTGTTTGCTGTGGTTGTGTTCATTACTCATCTCCCTTAGACACCCTTTTGCCCTGGTAATCTGTTGAGTAACTTACGGAATATTGTGTAGATGTGTTTAGTGAGCCAGAATGTCTGAAGATGGGACCTGGAAATGTATTTTTGTAGTATTCAAGTAGATCCCCTATAAGCAATTAAATTTAAGAATATGTCACATTTGATGTACTATAGGAACCTGGTTGATTAAAGTTGATTGATTTCCAGGTTTGTTACGGCTTATAACTAGATAGTCCCCCCAAACTTCATACACTCAGTTGGTGGAGCTTTTCAGATGTGGATGGATCTAGTATGTGTGATACTGTGATTAGGGGTCTGTGGTAATTAAATTGGGTTGCCATAGTGCTGGGTGTAGGTAGTGGAAATCCCACCCTGGGCATGAGACATCCTAATCAATAGGTTTATAATGTGGGTGAATGGAACGAAGGCAAGCTTACTGCTTAATCTGCTGTCTTCTGCTTGTCTCTCTTCTGCAATAGCCCTCTTTCAGGCTACACTGCCCTAGAAACAACAAACTGTGGACTGAAATATCTATATCTGTGAACCAAAATAAACCCTTACTCCTTTAATGTTGGTTATTTTGTCTCAGTGACAGGAAGTCACTGAAACAAAGCTTTTCTGTGTTTTGAAGGATTGTAGATGGATGCTTTTCAGCTCAATCCAAGTGACTTTGTAGAGACTCAGTATGAACAGAATATTTAGAACAGTGACATTTACTGCACAGTGGGGTCATTTAGGAAGGTTTTTAAATGTGTCAGTGCCACAATCAGTTAGAACAGAATGCCTGGGAGAGAGATATGATATTGATTGAGACAAAACAACATAAGATAGGATATGACAGCAAGGACATAGGCAACAAAAGAAAATATAGGTAAACTAGACTTTGAGCAAATTAAAAACTTTGGGCATCAAAGGATATAATGAATAGAGTCAAAAGATAATCCATAGGATGGAGAATATTTGTAAGTCATATATCTGACAAGTGAACCAGGTCCTGAATATTTAAAGAACTCCTACAATTGCATCATAATAAACTCAATTCATAAATGGGCAAAGGACTAGAATGGATAGTTCTCCAAAAAAGACATGCATATAAATAACCAATAAGCAGATGAAAAGATGTTCAGCGTCACAAATCTCAGGGAGATACAAATCATAACTTCAGTAGGGCACTATGGCCTACTCATCAGAGTCAGTGTTATCTGAAACTCGGTGTTGGTACAAGGAGGGAAGAATTGGAGTTTTCTTGCAATGCTGATAGGAGTGTAAAATGGTGCAGGTACTGTTTAAAATAGTTTAGTAGCTCTTCAAAATTTAAAGAACTTACCATGTGATCTAGGAATTCCGCTTTAGGTTTGTCCTCTGAAAAACTGAAAGCAGGAAGTAAAACAGATACTTGAACTCTAGTATGTCTAGTAGTTATATCATCCAGAGTCAAAAGGCTGGGAAATGCCAGTGTCTGCTAGTGAGTGAACAGATCAACCAGATATGATGTCTACCATAAGATATAATTTTTTTACCTTAAAAAGGAATACATGGTATGTATTCTTTAAAAAGGAATACAAAGGGCTCACCAGATAGTTCAGTGGACTAAAGCATCTTCTTTGGCAGCGCGCAGCACCTGGGGTTCAATCCTTGGTGCGTTGTGCTGGCCCAGCCAGTGGGGTGTGCTAAGGTGATGCTTGAGATTACATGTGCGTGTAATCTCAGTGCTTGGGAGGCTGAAAACAGGAGGATCACTAGGAGTCTGAGACCCTGTAGGCCCTGTAGACCCCGTCCTAAATTCATAAATAAAAAGAAATACAAAGGTATAAGATGTAATATGGATAAATCTTAAAGCTGCTATTCTAAGCGAAATAAGCCAGACACATGAAAATATTATGATTCCACTTAAATAAGATACTTAGAATAGGCAAAATAGGAATAGAAAGTGGTATAGAAGACACTAGGGATTTAGAGTGAGAAAAGTAGGGAATTATGGATAGAATTTCTGTTTGGAATGATGGAAAAGTTCTGGGAAGGCAGCAGTGATCGTTGCGGAACATTCAGTTTACTTGATAAGACCAAATTGTACACTTAAGACAGCTAAAATGTTAATTTTAAACTGCATATTTTATGCAATTAAACTAGAATAGAAACCCTCCCTAGGACAGTCTTATGCTGCCAGAGAACAGACTCACTGGTTTAAAGGGCCAAGAGAAGAACTAAAAACCTTCTTGGAAATCTCAGCCTGGTGAGCAATGTGAAAGCCACAGCACTTGAAGAGTTGGAAGAGAGGAGGAGGTATCTGGGTGGGCACAGCCTCAGACTGGCACCAGTATGCTAGAAGCAACAGCACTGGCTTCCGGTCAGCCCTTTGCAGTAGGTATGTGGCTGTGTAACTTTTATTCAGTGGTTAAAGCATGTTGGCAGCAACGCCTATGCATAGCATTATTATAAGGTGCATATAACAGTGTACTTGTGGAGCGGCTGGTACTAGCAGTGACATTCAGAATACCTAACAGTCAGGTCAGGGAGTCAGGGCTATCTTCATTGACGTCACACAAGACTGTGTTCTTGGAAGGGCCTCACCTTACTTTAATGCTTTACTCTTGCAGCCTTGAAATTCTTAACACTTTTGGAACACAATAATGCATTCTAATTTCATCCCAGAGGATCATTCACCCAATCACAGCAGAGCTACAAAGCTGGGCTCTTAGAGGGATTGCAGTAATTAGGTGCTTTCTTTGCTCATTGGAGAAATCAAATCAAAGAAGCACTGAGATTCTGCATTACTGCAGAAAAAATGACCATCATCTGGGACTCAAAGCCAACAGACGCTTATGAGACTGCAGGTGTGGGGGTTCTAAACTGTTCATAGGAATGTAAACAAGTACGTCCACGTTAGAAGTTGGGATGATGATTCTTGAAAATACCAACAAAAGAAATTCCCTTTGATCCAGGCACACTTCTTCTAGATATCTCCCCTAGATATTAAATGGCTCCCTATGACAGTGATACATGCATAGCCATGTTTATAGCATCACAGCTCATTGTAGCTAAATCTTGGGAGCAGCCTATATGGCTGTCAGCAGACGAATGGATAAGGAAAATGTGGCGTTTGCACACAGTGGAGTATTACTTCGACAAAAAGAAGAAGAAATTTAAGTCATTTATTAGGAAAAATGCATCTTTTGTTTTATTTTATTTTATTTATTTTTTTGAAGCAAAGTCTCACCAGGTAGTTCAGGTTGGCCTTGAACTCAGTGTGTAGCCCAGGCTGGCCCTGAACTCCCACCAGTCCTCCTGCCTCAGCCTTCCAAGTGCTGGGAT
Organism: Myocastor coypus; assembly: GCA_004027025.1. Taxonomy (NCBI): domain Eukaryota; kingdom Metazoa; phylum Chordata; class Mammalia; order Rodentia; family Myocastoridae; genus Myocastor; species Myocastor coypus. The sequence goes on along the minus strand of PVJA010021591.1, from coordinate 26,890 downwards.
TGCAAGTATGAGGCACTATACCTAACAAAGGATGCATTTTGAGATCATAATGCTAAATGAAATAAATCAAACACACAAGGTTAAATGTCACATAGCTTCTCTTATATAAGAAACCTAAAGTATAAATAAAGTACAAAATGAAAAAAGGATGATAGGAAATTAAGAGGTAGACTTTTCAGAAATGTGAAGGGGATTTGGAGTGGAGGGAAACAGTAGGTAGGAGAGACAGAAGAGTAACAATTAAGGTGACATATGTATATGCCGGTTCCCCAAGACGAATGTCATTATTACACATCACAAATGTATACTAGTACATAATCTAAGTGCTATATGGGGGAAGTCTAGAGGTTCTTTTGAGAGGCCTGGGTAGGTATGATACTTAAAGACCGCAGCTGTCTGTGCCGACTTTCTGGGGCTCCACCCTACTCCGCCTAGCTGCGGCTATGCTGAGTCCATTTTGAATGATTTTCTGGTTCAGTAGGCTTCAGTCTTCTGATGGAGAGACACAGTAGGAGGTAAAGCACAGAGTTTGTGGACAGAGCTCAGCTTTCCGGGAGTTTTCAGAGTGAATCATCTGGCTTCTTGCTGTTCCCACCCCTTGCCTCATCCATCTTTGCTCCCATGGATATTTGGTCTTCATCTTTCCAAGTCAGGTGCCACTCCTCACCCAGCTGTCTAGCTTACAAAACGGTATCCACAGCTGGTAAGCTGGCAGCTCTGCCAGCATCTTTGGTCTCTACTCTCATTCTGTACGCTATAAGCTTATTTTTTTTTTAAATTCTGTGGTCATTTTCTGAGGGTTTCAAGAAAGCATAAATACATACAGTAGGACTGTGTTGTTTAACTAGCAGGAAGACTTGTGTATCTTTATCTTGTGTATCTGTAATGTCGATATTCCAAAGCTGCTCTTGTCTGTTCTCAGCACCCAGAAGTTTGTCTTGAGTGGGGAATGTGGCCTGCTGTTTGGCCATGTTCATCACAGATGGGAATGGAGTGATGCCCCTTAACTTCTCTGGGCTATTTCTGTACTAGCTTGTTGTCTAGGACTCTGGAGAAGGCTGTTTGCATCTGTGCCTCACAGATGAGATTTTCAATCTTCTGTAGCTGCCCTAGGCTTGCATAACTCTTTAACCCCTGAGCTCTTCTTCCTATCCTCTACTCTGCAGACAGTTTCTTGCCCATGTGTTCTCATGCTCTCAGATGCTGCAGAGGCACAGGCAAGACCACAGTGCCCATCTTACCTGCTTTCCATGATCAAGTCTGGAGCCAGCTGATGCCTGTGCCACCCGCATCTAAAGGGTGGAAGGAGCGAGCCTGTTCTCCTGACGGTTTCCTGCTTGACCCTCTGCAGTTCTCACTTCCTCTGTTGGGGTCACATACGACTGCAAACTTTTCAATCATCTTGCAGCCTGTAGAGACAAACCGCTTAACTTGTCCAGGTCACTGTCAGGAAGGATTGTTGAGGGAGCCTTAACATTTTAAGAATGAAAGAATCACCTATAGAATGAGTAAATACAAAAAAAAAATTTGTATATAATATCTCACTATTTACATGTGTTACTGAATTGATTAAGAATTTGGCACATTGAAAACCTTTTCAAGAAGAATTTTTCAGACTCTTTATTTTTGAAGCCATGATAGAAAACGGTCTATTTATGCTTATGCTTAAGGAAGGTTTTCTTACAGAAATGAATCCTAGTCTTATTAAATCTAGGGCTAGTGAAAAATGTGAAGATTAAGAAGAAAGCCAAAATTCATACTATCAATTATTCCTTATAGAGGAAAGCTCTATAGAATAAGAAATGAAATATTTAACACTTTCATTGTAGCAATGTCTCAGCTACTCTTCTCTCGCTGCTGGGACAAATACCCGACACTCAAAATGAAGGAAGGAAAGGGTTGTTTAGTTCAGTTATTGGAGATTTCAGTCCATACTCAGCTGGCTCTGAGGTAGAGCAGCACATGGCAGAGAGCAACCTTTCATGGCAGTGGCAAAGATCAGAGAGCAAAGGCAAGAGTAGCACTGTAATGGATGCAGAGAGCAAGTCTGTCGCCCTTAAGTTGCGTTCAGACTATCTGCCTCAGTGGATGGTGAGTTAACCACAAACTCTAGAAGTCCGCCCTATGTGTGCATGAGGCTTTGGGGGGACAACTAGACACAAACCATAACAAGAAAAGCTAACATAACGTTTTTATTTATTTAATTTTTTTTTGAAATTATAAAGTTTTATATACCTATTGAATTGCTTTTGTTAGAGCATTCTTTTTTTCAACTTTCACTTGTTTTTACTTGGATTTTTCATTTTATGAATTATACAAGGATATTTAAAAATCGAAGTGGCTTCTGCATGATATTTAGCATACATCTAGATTGTTTTCATCTTCTAGTAAATACATTCTCAAGTAATACAAAGAAAAGTGGGCAGTTGCTTACAGAAGCACAGTTAGGAAGACAAATTATGCTCAGGAAATGTGTTCCAAAGTAATTTACATTACTGCTTCTGTAGATCACAAAAGTCTTGTATCCAAAGTATTAGTATTTGAAAATAAAAAATTATGCTGCTTATATACACAGAAAAGACATAACCGTGTCACTTTTAAATACACAATTGGTGTGTTTGCAGGAAGAGCTGTTCCGTGCTCTTGCATCTTGTAAACTTATTGCAGCAAGATACAAATGGCAGAGGAGTCGATGGGGACGTACGTGTCCTGTGGCTTTAAAGGAAGGTAACATTTATGCAGGATCAACTGATTTTTCTGTGAGGTAAGTAAGATTTTTCAGAGTTTAATTTTAAAACTTGTCCATCCATGTTTCCAGTTGTTTATTATTATGGCATGTTTTAAGTTTTCTAGGTAAGATATACTGTCTTTCATCAGAAGAAGCATTAAAAACATTTTTACTGAACCCACGTCCCTATCTTCTTCCACCTATGCCAGCACCACCATGTAAAGTATTCATATTTGGACCTCAATATTCAGGGAAAACAACACTTAGCAATTTGATTGCTGAACATTACAAAGGAAAGGTAACTATCACTTCTCTTGATCAATATTATAATTTGTAGATTTTCTCTGTTCTCAGTTTTCTTAATTTTACACTGCCAAATAGGCGATGCTTCCACTGGACTTGGAGTGGAGAAGGCCTCCTCCTTGCTGTTATTGTCACGTGCAAAACATCATCCCATGCTGTTTCCTTTCATGTGTTTAATGAATCTCAAATGTTGCTCGTCCTAAGAAAAGTCATATTACTGCATGCAAAAGAACTGGCTATCACCAGTCATATTAACTGTGACAGTCATGTAACAATCTTTTAACCATTTTATATCTAAAAATATAATTTATTGCTTATGTTCATGCTTTTTATTATGCGTTAGTTACTTGACAGAATTTGGGTTAATACTTAGAGCATTATCATTTTTCCATTTAAGGTCATGAAAATTTTTTTCAGACCTTCAGAAATCATGAAAATATAAATGTTTATGGTTCTAAGCCTCTCAGGTTTAGCGTGATCTGTTATGCAGCAATTGGATAATCAGTATTTCCAAAACTACTTTTTAAAGGTAAGTTATATTTCATCAAAATATAAAATACTGCTAGGTAAAAGTTTTCAATTTTTAAAAGTGGTTTACAGTAGCTTGAGAAAAGGTCTTTGAAACAAGTATAACTGAAAATGTTTCTAACACTGTCTACAGTGGACCCTCGAGTTATGACTGGCATTACATACAAACAACTTGGGCTATGACCAGAATTTTAGGTTTAGCTTATGACCAAAGTCTTGAGTTATGACACAAATGCCGGCCACTTGTGTGGTTTTAAGCAGACTTGCAATGCCAGAAAAGTGTACGTAATTTACATGGGCGTCAGTCTCAGCCCAGCTGCACATAAGTATGGTTGTGATTTCAGTTAGTGCTTTATATAATTGCAATAATTACTGCTATGAGAGTGGTCCCCAGAAAATTAGAAAAAAATACAAAGGAGGAAGAAAGGTAAAGAAGAAAATCACAGTTAAAAAAAAAAAAAAAAAGAAGGAAATTATGGAGAAATGAGAGACTGACATTCATGTGACCAATCTTGCTAATATGTGAGCATTACTCAAATTAGTAAGTCACCATCAGTGGGGTTAGGTGAGTCAGAAAGGCTAATTTTTAGTATGAATAAATGAAAGGCAGATGGAAGATTACATGACCATCTGTAATTTGTGAAAAGTTAAAGCTATAAATGCAGATCTTATAAAGAATAATCCATCAATGAATGTTAATGTTGAAACATTTTGTGTCAATAAGGGGGGGATTCATAATTTTAAGGTGAAAACTGAGGTTCATAGTGTAACTAGGCATAGTGAAGCAGCCAGTATTGATAAAAAGGGCTGCTGAAAATTAAACAGGATATAACACTTTGAAATAATGACAGAGAAAAATGGCTTTTGCTCTCATCAAGTTTTCAATTGTGATAAAAATACCCAAGGGAACATACATTATCTAGGAAGAGAAGAAAATGCCAGACCATAGCCCTGTGAAGGACAGGTTAATCTTATTGGTATGTTCTGATACAAGTAGGAACTTCAAAGCTTTTCTTTTTTATCATTCTGAGATAGCCACCCTCCCATCTAAAATAGGCTAGGAATCATATAGAGATCTAACGCGAAATCATGGGTAACAAAAGTACTTTTTCTTGAGTAGATGAGGGAGACTTTCTGTCCTACTGTTGAGAAGTATCTATAGGAGAGAGATGTAGCTCTCAAGGTGTTTCTTATTATGGACATTGATCCTGCTCATCCATGAGCAAGAGGAATTGGAAGAAGAACTGGCTGAAGAATTCCCATGGCTCTCAGTTGAGTACTTTCTTAACACAACTCCTCTACTGCAGCCTATAGACCAGCAGGTTATAGGTAAATTTAAGAAGCTATACATCAAGGAATTGTTCCTGAAGTGCTTCTGGATGGTCTCAGATACAGATTTAGCCCTTAAAGTATTCTGGGAGGAATATTACATCTTTTCCTATGTGAGATTAACTGAGAAATTTTGGGCCAATGTCTTTCTAAGGATATTGAGATCTTCCTGAAAGAAAGTTGGCCTAAAATCATACAGGAATCTTTGAAAGCTGTATAGAGGAGCCTTAGCTTTCAACTGACTCTCTTACTGATGATACTGTCACTGTATCAGAGTCCATAAGCCTGCAGGTAGACAGTAGCGATGTTGAGGAACAGGTAAAGGAACACTCAGAGAGGTTGTCTACAGAGGAACTTTAGTAACTTCTGCCTAAGAAGTACAGAATGGTGGTTGAGACACTTTCTGAAGGGGAAGATAGTATCAACAGTCAGTGCAGCAAAGTTCTCCTGAAACAAAGGAAATCCTGAAAAAATGGACAGAATTATAAACATTTATAGAAAAGACAAAAAAAGTCAATCTTTGCATTTTTTTTCTCAATGACGATGTCATGTTATACTGCAAAAACACTATTAAAGAAAAGACAGAAACAAACAACGTTAGGCCAGTATGTAGTTCTGAAAAGGATGAGACCTAGTAAGCCAAAAGCAGATCCTAGTGGGCTACAGACTCTCAAGGAGAGAAAGGACACTGGAGAGCTGTATTCCTGATGTTCTTATGGAAGGTGACTCACCTTCCAAGTAGTAACCAGTTTCCATTCCACCCTCCGTTCTTGAAAGCCAAATATGTCAACTTGAATGGTTGAATACATGATGAAGTTTTTTTTTTTTTTTTTTCCAGTAAACTGGGTACCTTTTAAAATTAGGCACATATTACCACTTTTTGGTGAATATACTAGGAAAATTATTGGTGTTTCTGGAAGGATGAAGAATCTGTGATGGAAAGCTGAAGGATCCAAGTTGGAGGCCTAAGAGTCTGTGCTGGAAGCCAGGAGATGATGTCAAAGCTGACTGTGAAGACTAAAGTGGCTCTGAGGAAATGGAACACCAACTGTTTTTCAACCCTTTCATATATGATTTTTGTGCTGAGTCACTCTGGGGAAGGCCCTCTGCGCCCTAGTGTGGACCCTCTCCACCCTAAGGCACAGGGCCCCCAGTGTCCCAGGGCATGAAACTGCTGAGCTGATCTAGCCAAGTCAACCTAAGATATCAGCCACTACAATCTATGCCTTGTCAATGTGGCCACTAGACTTTTTTTTTAAACCAGTCTCTGCACCCCTGTAATTTTGAGCCTGTAAAGAGCAAGAACCTGCCACCTCTTGTGATATCCTCAGGACATATTTATTTATTTATTCATTCATTCACTCACTCAGTCATTCATTCATCCATTCATTCATGAAGATCTCAACCCTATCTTTGCAGTCTATAGCCTTTCTGGTGCCCTTTTTTTGGGGCGGGGGCAAATTCACAACATTTTAAATTGCCCTGCTGGGCTCTTTGTTTTTGATTCTCAACATATATCTGACTAAAAGCCCCAAACAATAAGCATGCTACTGCCTCAATATTTGATTTTCTTTCTTTCTTTCTTTCTTTCTTCTTCTTCTTCTTCTTCTTTTTTTTTTTTTTTTTTTTATAAGATTAACTCGTCTACTGTGTTTAATCTCAGTCTCAGGTAAAGTCTCTGGACAAGAGAAAAATGCAGACAAACTTTTTGACATGTCATAATACAAATTATCTGCAGTCCAATAACCAATATAGTCCTTATTTCCAGCAGAAACTTCTCCAGCCTGGTCTTTCCAGGCAGGCTTTCTATCAGCATTCTGGTCATTTGAGCTCTGACCAGAATCTCCCCTACAGAAGAGCTGCAGGCATTTTTAGCTCTTTGCTAGTAGTTGACATCTCTAAACTTTTTAAAAATCTGTTTTCATAAGCCATTTTTAAGAGCTCGTAATCCATGTTGTCAGGTATAGTCACATCAATGACCCCACTCCTGGTACCAAAATATGTCTCAGTTATTTTTATTATTTTTATTATTTTTTTTCTTTCTGAGACAGGGTCTCACTATGCAATTCAGTCTGGACTTGAGCTCACTTTGGCAGCCCAGGCTGGTCTTGAACTCACACCAATCCTCCTGCCTCAGCACCCCCAAGTGCTGGGATTACAGGCGTGTGCCACCATGCCTGGCTGTCTCAGTTATTTTTTACTTATTGCTGGAACAAAATACCAGATATCTGAAGTTAAGGAAGGAAAAGATTTATTTAGCTCACAGTTTGTGGAGGTTTTAGTCTGTATTTAGCTGGCTCCCAGGCAGAGTGGCACATGGCAGAGAGTAGCAGTTTATGGCAGCAGAAAACAGTGAAGAGCAAAGGGAATAGCAGCAACTCTGGCTTCTAGGAAGCCCCTCTTCCTTATATTATAAGTAGGAGTAGGGGTACACAACTTATACAACATCTATGCCCTCATCCTGTACAGGATGAGGATGTTTACAAAGTAAGAATCTTATTTCTCTGTGAGTTACTTAAACTTTTAAACTTCTTAAGTTGACACAATTTATCAGCCACTATAGTCCCCATAGAATTTCAAATGAAGTGGAGATCCCAGGGTTTGAGCAGTGCTGGAACATGGGAGAGTTATGGACCAGTCAGAAAGAAAAAGATTAACTATTAACCAGGGACTTCACAATGATGTACAATATTAGGAGTAAAGATCTCTACCTTAACTAAGAGATATTCATTACTCATCTTACTTAAACCTAAAACATCCTCAGATCTAGGAGAATGAGTTTGGTGATTGAGTCCTGTCAAACTGGGAAACAATTTAGGTTTCTCAAACAATTTTGGATTTAACAAAGCACCAAACAAAAGTTTACATGTGGGGGGCTGGGGAGATGGCTCCGTGGCACAAGTGCCTGCCCGGCAAATGCAAGGTCGTGAGTTTGAACCCTGGTCCCGCAAAAAAAAAAAAAAAAGTTTACATGTGGTAAACCAATAATTGAACTGCCTCCTAGAACAAAACCTAATGCTGATACTCTTCAAAAGAAACAGTCCCTAATAGTGGGACTGTAACAATGTGTCATTTACAATGTCCAACAAATAATGAAAAATTATGAGACAGGCAAAGAAACAGAAAAATATGACCCATACCAAGAAAAAATAAGATACTAGAAATTGACCCTGAAATGAATCAGATTTTGGAGTAGCAGCTACAATCATAATGGCAGCTTTATAAATATGTTTGAGACTTTAATGAGAAAATATGCCAGGAATATTGTCATGGTTAGGGTTTTGCAAGGGAAGCAATACAGTAGAAGACACATCTTATAAGATTACTTTATAATAAATTACCCAAAAGAATCAAATATAAGCTCTTTTCTGGCTGGAACCCTGTATAGTGTAGAAGAGAAGCAAAAGAAGGCTGCTGCTGTGCCAGAACCTGTAAGAAAGAGTGAAGATATTTCTCAGAGGTGAAGATAAAGTGCCCGAGAAAGAAGTTTTCCCAGAAGATGTTTCACAAGGTAAGGAGGAAGCTAATCTAAGAAAAAGCCAGGCACTGTCATAGGGAATACAGACAGATGCAAAGAACTGAGCCCAAAGTGGCATTTGTCATCCAGATCAGGGGCATCGATGGTGTTAGCCAAAAGGTCTGCAAGGTGTTGCAGCTTCTTCGTCTTAGCCAAATTTCAATGACACCTTCATTAAGCTCAACAAGGCCACAATTAACATGCTGAGAATTGTGGAGCCATATGTTGCATGGGGGTACCCAAACCTGAAGTCAATGAATGAACTAATATACAAGCGTGGCTTTGGTAAAATCAATGAGAAGTGAATTGCCTTGACAGATAATTCACTGATTGCTCGATCTCTTGGTAAATATGGCACCATCTGCCTGGAGAACCTGATTCATGAGATCTATACTGTTGGAGAATGCTTCAAAGAGGCAAACAACTTCCTGTGGCCATTCAAGTTATCATCTCCACAAGGTAGAATTGAGGAAAAAGACCGCCCATTTTGTGGAAGGTGGAGATACTGGAAATAGGGAAGACCAAATCAACAGGTTTATTAGAAGAATGAACCAAGGTATCTACCATGGTGTTTTTATGATTTGGTCAGTAAATAAAGTATCTGCTTAAAAAAAAAAAAAAAAAAAAAAAAAAAAAAAAAAAAAAAAAAAAAAAAAAAAAAGTAAGAGTACAGGAAATCTGTGCACACACTAAAGACCAAAGAATCCAGCTGAGGCTCTGGATCCCATAATAATGTCCTGCGTAAGCCCAGCTAAAGACCTAGAACCCATGACAATGCCTCATGCAGGCCTGTTTCGCAAATCTGCAGTGGGGAAGGCTCAAAGGCCAGTGATAGAAGCTAGAAAGTCTATACCTATGAGATGAGGAATCTGTGCTAGCAGACTGAGGGATCTGGATGGGAGCCAGGAAGCAACTCTCAAAGTAATAATTGGAGCTCCCCTCCCCTACAGAAGTACCACAGCTATCCTCAGCAGCAGCGAGGTTCTGAGCTCCACTGATGAGGAAAGTTGAGTTCCCATCAGGAAATCCAACACAACAGTCTTCTCCAGGACACTGAGCAGTGTATCATCATCCCCTCCAGAGCCAGGAAGTGACACCCAAGGTGAGGACTAGATCTCCCCCAAAGTGAACCATAGCCAACCTCAGTGACAGTGAGGTCCTGAGCGCCTCCTCTGACAAGAACAGTCAAGTTCATCAGGAAAGCCCATATAATGAGGTCCTCCAGCAGAATAGCCCCAGAGAAGCAGCAGCTTCCAATAGTTCCAATAACTTCTCCCAAAAGCTTCCCTAACAGCCTCACTCAGCTTCTAATAGTCTCCACCTCTTATGCTGCTGGCATAAGGGAGGAGGGCCTCCCTTACCCAGAGCCATGCTGGTTCAGTTTGGCTGAGTGTAACAATTTGACAAGCAGCTGGCAGTCTTCCACAAGTATCATGAGATAAATTTAAATTATATTTTAGAGAAGAGCCAAATGGACCTCTTAAAAATAGAAATAAAAGCACTTACCTGCAAATTTTAAGTTTGCAGGAGAACTTGAAGAGTGATCAAAAAATTTCAGTGTGAACATTTATAAAATTTATCTGGAACCAGAAGAGACCCAGAAAATCAAAGCAATCCTGGGTAACAAAGGAAAGGCAGGAGGCATCACAATCCATGACCTGATATTATATTATAAAGCTACTGTAATAACATCAGCATGGTACTGACTTAAAGACAGATCTGAGGTTCAGTGGAATAGACAAGAAGATGAAAAAAAAAAAAAAACCCTACAGACACACTCAGCTACCTTATCTTTGACAAAGGGGCCAAACATGTCCACTGGAAGAAAAGTAGCCTTTTTAAGAAATGATACTGGAAACACTGGCTATCTACATGCTGAGGGCTAAAATGAGAACCATGTCTATCACAATGCATTAAACTACAGTCAAAATAGATCAAAGATTTAAACATTGAAACAGAAACTCTACATCATCTAGACGACAATATAGGTATACATCTTAAAGACATAGGGGCAGATAGAAAGTTCATGAACAAAACCCAAAGTGCACAGAAATACTTCAAAGAGTCAACAACTGGGGTCTCATGTTTTTGAAGTTTCTGAACTTCAAAAGAAATCTCCGACAAAGTAAAAAGAAAACCCATGAACTGGGAAAAAAATTATGGCTGACTGTCCCTCAGACAAAGGACTTCTGTCTAGGACATATAAAGAATTTTAAAAATCAGGTCTCCAAAATTTGAAGACCCAGTCCAAAAATGGGCATCTGAGATGAATATATCAGTGGAAGAAATACAAATGACAAGTAAATTTATGAAGAATGTTCAACACCATTGGTCATTTGAGAAGTGCAAATAAAAACACCGAGATTCCATCTCACCCCAAAAAGAGTGGCTAGCATCAAGAAGTCAGCCAATTACACAGGTTGGCAGGGCTATGGGGAAAAAGGAACGCTTCTCCACTCTTGGTAGCAGTGCAGATTGGTACAACCACTATGGAAATCAGTGTGGAGATTTGTCAAAAAACTAGGACTGGAGGTCCCATTCAACCTACATACTCCCCTTCTGGGGAATTTTTCCAGAAGAACTGAAAACATTATACCACAGTGATATGTGTGTACCCATGTTTATAGCAGCACAATTTGTCATAACCAGATCTTGGAAGCAACCCAAACGCTCATCAACTGAGGAATGGATAGAGAAGATGGGGTATTTTTGCACATGGAGTGTTACTCAAATATAAAAAAGGATAAATTTGAGGCTTTAATCAGTAAATGGATAACCACATTTAGTACAACTAGAGACTATACTCTAAGTGAAATAATTCAAACCCTCATGTACAAACATTATATTGTTTTCTTAGTGTGAGAACCTGAAAGAGAAACTCTGAAGGGTACAATAAATACTGGGAAAAAGTAATAAAACTGCTCAAAAGGAAGGAATTAATGAGTTGAGAAAGACAGGAGAGGGAGAATTTGGGAAAGAGACAGATGTATGTATGTAAGCAGTATGTTTTAGACAAAAGTATTGTGGATTTCTGCCTGTCTATGGAAAGAAGCAGTTTTGTTGGGTTTTTCAATCCTTTTTTCTTTTTCTCTCTTCTTACTTTCTTATATATTTTTCTTCCAATATTGCATGCATATATCTGGTAATAAAAACAACTAATTTGGACAACATTATGCAATACAACAAATACTGTGAAATTCATATTACTTTGTTTTGTAAAATTCTGTTGGTAAAGGCATGGGTGAAAATGAACCCTAAAATATTATTAGCATGAACCTTAATTAATACAACCACTGCAGGAATCAGAATAGACAAATCAGAAAACTAAAAATGGAAATGTATTTAATCCAGATATACCTCTCCTGGATATTTTTCTTGAGGAATTAAAGGCATCATACTATTCTAGTGATGCATGCATACTCACGTTTATAGTGAGGCAATTCACGATAGCTAAACTCTGGAAATGGCTTAGATGTCCATCAAGAGATAAGTGGATAAAGAAAATGTGGCATATGCTGATAGCACAACATTATTCAGCCACAAAGAAGAATGGATTCATGTAATTTGCATTAAAATAGATGGATCTAGAAACCTTCATGTTAAATGAAATAAGTCAGAAAGTCAAATGTCGCATGTTTTGTATTGTATGAGAAAAATAAAATATAAATAAATAAAATGGTAAAGGAGAAATGATGGAAAACCAGAAGGTAGATTTCTGGAGATGGAGAAAATGATTTGGGGAAAATGGAAGAAGGCAAGAGGACATAAAAAAAGTGAAACTGATCAAGATATGTTATTGGCACATAGCAGTTCACCCCAAGATGATAGATAGATAGAATATAAATATGACTTGTGTATACTTATGTTACATTCATGTTACATGAAAAACAGCTCTATCTTTTTATTGAAAAAAATCCCTAAAAAATTAGTGGGGATTTTGAATATAACTCCAGATACTTCATGCAGTATCAATATATCTGACACATAGAAATACTGAAAATAGGTGAATAGGCAAACTAATAGATAAATAATATGTCCAGTACTCACAGTACTTTGTGCTTGTGTTTATTTTTTCATATATTCTTTCAGGTAGTTGACTATGCCAAACTTGTTCAGCCACGTTTTGATGAGGCCCGTGAAGAGTTAGTAAGAAATACTATAGCTCAGGCCACTGAAGCAGCTATTAAAGTTGTGGAAGAGAAGCTTCTTGCAGATCTACAAGCTAAAAAACAAGGTGAACCAATTTTCAAAATATATATTTTAAGTTTTAGTGAACTATGAAATCTGGCTACTTAAAGACAAGAATTCATTTTGCTTAGATGGTACCCTTGGCACCTTGTAAGTTTGAAGTCTCTTAATTAATGGCTGAAGGAATGTATATTTATGTATTTATTCATAAGCAAAAAATTTCAATTACAGATCTCCAAGGAAAGAAATTAGAAGGAACTTGTAAACTTGCATTTTTTAAAACTGTTTTTGAGTCTCTGTACTATACTGGTCATCCTGTTTTTACTCTTATCTACACTACTAATTATAACAAGAATATGCCTAGACTGGCCAATTTGTGTTTGGCTTATATGTTATCCCTGCTTATAATTAAGTCTTTATATTTGGGAAATATTAATTTCAAATCCAGAAAGCCATATTTGGTGAACATGGAAGAAGCCTTAGTGATCAGTTAACAGAGTTCTCTAATTTTACAACAGACAAAGGACAGTTGCCCATGGAAGTTTAATGGCCCTGAAAATTGCCCCAGTGCAGCAGAGATGAGGCTGAGCTTGTTTCCAAAGTCCTCATGCTGTCTCATCTCATTGAATGTTGACAACATTGTTTTCAGAATACGCCTAAGGGTTTATAGTGTTTGTTTTTCTGTTTTTTTTCCAGAAAAAATGAGAGTTCTCATTTCTTGACTACGTTTGAAATTCATGGATTGTCTTGGGTAGAATTTGCACCTCTAGTTGGCATGTTTCTTGCTAGTGACATTAGGCTTCATGAATGTAGCTTATCTAAATCTCTTCTCTTCACAGTGCATCCTTAGCCTGGATTCAGTTACCATTATTTGGGTTTCCCAATTTGGGTGATATGCTGTCACCTAATACAATTGTTTGTGTCTCAATTCCAATTTTTTTTCCTAATAAAGTATTTATGAAAGCAGTAATATCTAAATATGAGCACTTACTTATGACATGCCAGGACTATGACAAATGCACGTATTATCCTAGTTAGTCCTCATAACAGGCTGCCAGTATGTCTTTTATGTCTTCTAGTGGATGAATAAACTGAGGTTCTGTTGCAAGTTGCTACATTTAACAGAGAGCAAGGAGTTGGGCTATAAGTCACTGTGTGTGTTTTTCTCCTCTGTGGCTCTCAGGTAGAGACAGCATACAGAAGGAGAATGTACACACCCTTACTCTCCAGAGATAGCCTGTTCAGAATTTAGTTTTCTCCACCTGTCTTTTTGTTTCAGTTCATATTTTAGTGATCAATTATGAGCCAAAATTAAATTCACTTTTTTGTTTTATTTTGCTTAACTCCAAGGCCGTTTGTGTTGAACTACATCCCCATTCGTTTTTCTCTGAGAGGCCGAGTGAGGCAGGATCCCATTTGCTCATCTAAGAAATAATGCTTGTAGGGCCAGTGAGATAGCTGAGCACACTGGGCACCTGGTTAGGTAAGCACATGGACCCATGGTTCAATTCGTGGCACTACTTGCCATGGTGGCCCTGCCCCAAGGCATGCTGAGCCCACCACAGAGACCAGGGATGGTAGCACATGCCTGTAATCCCAGCATTGGGGAGACTGAAAATAAGGATCACTATGAGTCCCACCTGTGTAGTGAGACCCCGTACCAAATACATTAAAAGATAAATAAACAAATAAAATACTTCTTTCTAATTAAGATGTAAGCATTATAATAAATTTTGTATTATGTAGCTATCTAAATTTGTAGTATGATTATGAAATTACAAGGTAATTCTAAAAATATTTGCTAAATTATCCCTGTTTTATTGGAGACTTCAAATGCCAACTTTATCTTACCACTAAATTAGAGGGTAAGACTGGGCATAACTCAGCAGTGTAGTACCTGCCTAGCAAACTCAGGTCCTCAGTTTGGCTTCTGATACCCTACCCCCCAGACTGGAGTGTCTAGGGGTATAAACCTCTGAACTTTTTCGTTGACTAGTTTTTCACTGTTACTCCCTTTAATATGAAATTATATACTTTAAATCTAGTTGTAGAAGCCGGGCGTGGTGGCGCACGCCTGTAATCCCAGCACTCAGGAGGCTGAGGCAGGAGGATCAGTGCGAGTTCGAGACCAACCTGGGCTACAAAAGTGAGCTCAAGGCCAGCCTGAACTGCACAGTGAGACCCTGTCTCAAAAAGACAAAAAGACAAAAAAAAAAAAAAAATCTAGTTGTAGAAATATACGGATAAGACCAAAGCCTAATTAGCATCTGAAGAAGAGGAGAGCAATAGACAAAGCTCAAGGACAGCTGTGGTCTGTTACTTGGGAATCCCAGAGAGTTGGGATTCAAGGAGGTAGATAGCAGCTTCTCCTGTTGGCTCCCTGTTTGTTGCCTCCTCCCTTGCTTGGAACGTTAATGGTTGTCTTCACCCCTGCTTGGAATGTTAACAATTAGCATTTGCATGAACCTAGTGTTAGGGAAATGGTGGAAGTCAGTAGACATTATGGTCCTCCTTTACTAAAGTGATTATGTTCACTAGCCCAAAATAAAACTGAGATGCTTCTGGGGTTCCGGGCTCACTTCAAGAGGGTAACCTCAGTGAGTCTTCAGAAGCTTCCTTCGTTAGCCAGGCGTGGTGGCGCATGCCTGTAATCTCAGCACTCCAGAGGCTGAGGCAGGAGGATCGGTGCAAGTTCGAGACCAGCCTGGGCTACAAAAGTGAGCTCAAGGCCAGCCTGAACTGCATAGTGAGACCCTGTCTCAAAAAGACAAAAAAAAAAAACCAAACAAACAAACAAAAAAAAACACAGAAGCTTCCTTCATCGGGTCCTCTCGTTGTTTCTTTCAGCACTGACTCAAAACATACAACATTTGGCGATACAAATTTCCCCTTGAAACATTGTTTTATTTACTTATTTTTTGCTTGACTGACAGACTTTATTTACACTTTTCTGCAGCATCATTTCCATATGAAATGAACTAATACAGCTTAGTCAAACCAAATGAAATCATAATGATCTGAATTATCTGCCAACTACTAGATAAATTTATAACTTTGCACTTGCTTAGGGCAGCTGGAAGTTTTAAACACAGAAAGCACAAAAATAAGCCAATGGTAACACGTAGAATCTAGATGATCATCTGGGCAACTTAGAAGGAGGACTTTTGAAAAGTCCGAGGCACAATTACAAGATTAAAAGTTCTTGTGCAACCTACAGCAAGTGTAGCAAGAAAAATTAAGACAAAAAAATGAGAGAGCTCATTGTAAAAATATCATCAAAATATTTCAACATAAGATATTTTGTATCCATCTTTAGATCAGCTGAAAACACTTGAAAATAAAACAAATATAATTGTGTTTCATCTGTCTACTAAGCACCTTGTTTTTATTTAAATTGCATAGTTTTAGTTGTCTACTAATATGGTTGCTTGTATTTCAAAATGTTTATCCTGAGTAAAAGTTTTTAAAAGTCTGTGCAATGTCCTTTTTTTTTTTTTTTAAAGAACTAATTGAAGAAAGATTTTTGAAGTGTATTTCTTTTTTTTTTTTGGTAAAGGGCCAGCAGAGATGTATGAATTGAACATTTGCCTTGAGATGTGTAACTTCAAATTGAAGTTACTGAGCATACTGACATGTTCTTCTGAACCACGGTTAAGTGGTTGTTTTCTTCATGGTAAAAACAAGAGTCATCATTTTTATATGAGTAAACTTATGGCCTAAAGTGCTTTCAGAGTTTTATTTCTCAGTTAAAATCGGGTCCATTTTGTTTTCTAGTTTGAAAATAAGGTTTCTCTTAGCAGTGTCTTCTTTGACAAGGCAAGGCAAGTATGTGAGGAGAAATAAACAGCTCTGCTTGGGGTCATTTTGTTATAGCATACTTGTTTCTCTCTCTGTTTTTAAACAAAACATTGTTTTAAATTTTTCCTTCTTTCATTTGTTCCATAAAATGAGTAGGGTTCCTTGTAGAATTTTTTCAGGGCCTACAAGTTTAAGTGCTCAGATGGTCTTAACATTCTGCCATAATTTGGCAAGAATTTCATCTTATTAAATTTTTACATGCAGGTGCAAAAGAATTCTTTTTTCATCTGATTTTTGTACTGTCCCATATACTTTGTAACTTTTTGTATTATCTTCACTTTTCTAAATAAGTTTATTCCTGTTTTTGTCTCTATTACACCTGAAGCAAATAATTTTCTATAAGATGGTCTAAGTAGTTCTTTCCAGTACAGTAGATAGTGGTTTGTTTTGTATAAGTATATTCACTGCGTGGTTTGCTTAGAGTCCCCTCATTTTTGTGTGCTACCAGTCAGATTTTGTTCGCAGGAAATGTGATATTTTAACTTTTTACCTAAACTGGGGAGTTGAAACTATTTAAATAGCAAGGAAATCACAACTTCCTATATGGTAATACTGCGTTTCTTTGTGATAAGGAGTGCAATATATACTTTAAATCTGATAAGGTAAATTTCCGCTTAAAACATTGTTTTGCATTTTTCTAACAATTTTGCCTAACATTTCTAACTTTGTTTTTCTTACCTACAGACAGGTAAAAGAATTCAACTGGTTGCTCAACAGGTTACAAAAAGTGAAACAAAAGACCAGCACTGAGATTTTATATCATCCAAATGATCATTCAGATGATCTAGAATGAAGTGATAATTTCAGAACATTATCTTCAAAATGAAAATCAAAATTTTGGGCTTGCGAGATGGTCTAAAGCCCCTGCTTAGGCAAGCTTAGGCAACTGCAGGGACCGCAGTTCTATCCCCAGCCCTACATTCTGTGCCAGCCCCACCCCCAGGGCAGGCTGAGCTGGCCATTTGAAAAATACAGACAGCTTATAAACTGAAGGTGGAGAACTTTTGAGTCAGAATGCTAAAATGGATTTTTGGAACTATGAACAAAATGAGCTCATTAATTCATTCAGCGAAGGCTTAGGACCTACTTTGTATTAGACTTGGCTATGGACACTAAGAGGCAGAGGTGGACAAGATAGCTGACGCTCCTGTCCTTGGGGTACTTCATGTTCATAAGAAGCTATGGGGGTTTAAAAGAGCCAGTGCACATATAGAAAAAGATAACATGGTACTAGAGGGGACAATGACCAAAGCAGGGTTGCTGGAGTATTGGAATCACCTCTCTGAAGAGGAGACCTTAGACTTAGACCTGGATCACAAGGGGATCATCACACCTACTTCCCTATCCCCAGCTATCTCTTGTTAACACAGCTGGTTATTATCTTTCAGCTGAGACAACTTTTAGAGAACTTCAAAAACAATTTGAAGAGAAAACACTTGAAGAATTCTCAGATGCTGTGTCTAAAGGATCAGGAGAATTACATTCTTCAGTTGATGGAGTAGGTAAGGAAATATATTGATGATGACTGAAGCTTTCCTAGTACAGTAGGCTCCTGACAAAATGTGTTATCTTTTTACTGCAGCGCACTCTCAAGAATCCCAAAGAGATAGCTCTCTAGAGGACTCAGAAGAAAACAGAATAAAGTCAGAAGACGCTCTTGATGATCAAGCTGCTATTGCTGATAAAGATGGTAATAAAATGAACTGCTGATCCCATGAAAGGGATCCTATTTTTAATTATTTTATATTTGATTGGCATGTGCACCTCTTTACATACATGTGTGTGTATTCTTACAGTGTTTTCTTTAATAGGCCAACCTTTCTATAGTTCATGTCTAAGTACATGTATAACTTGTTTCATTAAAGAATGTAGAGCTAGCCTTCCTGACAAGTGCAAGGTTGTGAGTTTGCATGCTAGCTCCCACCCCCCCCCCCAAAAAAAAAATAGAGCTAGCTGTTTGATTTGGTTTAGTGCCTCCTGTTTCAGGCATATGTACTTTTCCTCCTATGTATTTCAGGCCTACAGGGAATTTAGTTGACCAGGCTCAGAAACTTGTGAATGCCATCCTATTCCCCTAATGCACACATGCACACTTGCATGGGCACACATGCAGCCTTCACAGAGTACAGAACCATATATTCAGATGCTGGCCCTCCAGGGGCAGCTGGGACCCAGTCTCTGCTGATTCTGTGGCATTTTCAGTGTGGCCTATAGAGAGAAGCCTCCCTTCAAGTCTGTCCCAGTCAGAGGCAGGCACAGTGCCCTGCCTGCCCAGAAATTCTGGGTGTGGCCAGTACACCTCAGAACCCAAGCACTTGGTCTTCCCTAGAGGTAAACACACATGGTTAGTTACTTCGGAAAGGGCAGCATGCTTGGTTTTTCTTTCAGTATAGACCTACTAGCATTGTAATAAACTCCTAGCTTTGCTAGGTTATTATCGTTATTTTCCTTGCTAGCAGACAAAACACTAATGAATTAAAAACCGGGACAGAGTCCTCCATCATACGGCAGTCTTTGAGAATCTATTTACCTTTTATATTTTTGGTTGTTAATAATGTATGCATTAATAAAAAAGAAATCCGAAAAGCATCCACATTTGAAAGAAGTTCTCAGAATCTTAGTTAAGATCTAAAATTATCTTCAGATAATGCTAAAGTAATATTTGAACAATTAGATTCTCTTAAATTGTTACTCTGATGGCTGGGGAGATAGCTCAGTGGTCTAAGTGCCTGCCTAACAAGTGCAAGGACCCGGGTTTTAGTCCCGCTACTACCTGCCCTGCTGGCCATAATAAATAAATAAATAAATAAATAAATAAATATTTTTTTAAAAAAAATTGTGACTCTGAAAAACCATATATCTGCCTAAGTGTTTAGAATGAGAATTATGAGTTTTATTTTAAACCATTATTAATACTAACTTACTCCACTCTAAGGGTACCATGGACCGGTGGCACACAGGACAAGTAAGACTTCTGTTTTGGTAGAAAGAATATTGGAAAGATAGGCAGCTCCTTTCTATGTTCTGCCACTCTTGGTGGGTGGCTGCACACTGACTCACAGGATGGCTGCTGTAACTCCAGTCGTCATGCCAGTGTACCTAGTAAGCAGTTGAGTCAGAAGCAAGACATATAATGTAGCATTCTTCTCAACTTTTTCTCTAAGGAGTTGACAGAAAATTTGTTTTTAAAAATTATGGGACTGTTGGGGCCCAGCAGGATGGCTCAGTGGTCTAAAGCACCTGCTTAGGAAAGCTTAGGAGGCTGCAGGGACAGCGGTTCGATCCCCGGCACCACATGCTGCACCAGCCCTGCGCTCAGGGCAGGCTGAGCCGGCCATAAAAATAAATAAATAAACAAACAAAAGTTCTGAAACAAGAAAAAAAATTAAAAAAATAAATAAAAATTCTTAAAAAAAAATTATGGGACTGTGGTTTGATCTCTAGCACCATATGCTGTGCTAGCCCCACACCCAGGGCAGGCTGAGCTGGCCATAACATAAATAAAATTTAAAAATTATTTCTTGCATCTTATTGACCATCTAAGCTTCTAAGTTGGGAGATGTAATTTTTCAACTGGGAATATTGTTGGCCTTGACAAAATCAAGGTTCTGTTACTAAGGAAGAAGAGAATGGATATTGAGTGAAAAATCTATCAGCCGGCTATGCAGAGTCAAGGCCATGGGACTGTTAGGTTCCAGTCTCACTAGAAGAATAATAAACCTTCAAGTTATAGTACAGCTCAAGTGTCACCTTGGCTGTACAAGAAACAGAGCAAGAACCAAGGGTGCCACCTTTGTTGGCCCCTTCCTGCCCGCCCACCTCCTACCCACCTGCCTCCTGCTCTGACCTGCGCCATCTAGTCTCATGTCCTAGCAGGAAGGACCATTGATGTCTGCCTCACTCCTTGCGTGTGCGTGCTTCACTTGATCCTGGAATCCTTGTTTCCCTACGCATATATCTCCTGGTGTCATTATTTTTAATTCTTGTCCCATGTGACTTGGGTGTTGCCTCAAACACGTTCATTCTGATGCACTGGCTTCAGCCACTGCTCTGCTAGTCTGTGATGCTGATTTCTGACTTTGTCTTTCCTCTCCCTAGTCTTACTCTTTCCTTCCTTTAGCATGTGCTTCAGGATCACAAAGGTAATGCTTTTTTGGGTCAGGTATTAACAGTCCTGTTCTATTGCAAATAGCATTTTCCGCTAAATGTTTTAGTGCTGTTGACTTATTCGCATATTTTACTTTAGTCTCAACAGAAGACTCAATAGAAGAGGTAACTGCAGATCATCCAGAAGTTATTTCCGTGCTTGAAGAAACTCTAAAAATGACAAAGGATATGAATTTTGAGCAACCTTATGAAAAACATGCTGAAATCTTAGAGGAAGTCCTCAGAGAGGTAAAAAAAAAAAAAAAAAAAAAAAAAAGTGCAGCCTATTAATTTTTGTCATTAACTTTACTATAGCTAGTACAATTTTAGTCTGGTATATGTATAATTATTTAAGTCTTATTTTATAGTACTGAAATGTGTAGGCTTCAAATCCATGTGCATTTTTTAGTCAACATTTACAATATCCCGGTGGAAAGTTGCTAATGTTCTTTGGTAATTTTAAAAATTATCAATAAAATGATGAGATAGAATTTCATAGCTTTAAAATGAATTCATTAACTGTAATTGTCTTTGGTTCAGTTCAGGGGTTTTCATTTCATCTGTGACCTAATTAATTATAGACTGAGAGTGAATTTGTTTCACACATAATTTCATGCAACTCCCCTGAACATGTCTTCAGGTGTAGTTTTTCAAATGAGCAGGAGAATGTCTTAGATGCTGTGTTATATCAATGGCAAATCAGAAGATGTGTCTTTTATTTGTATCCATATGGATCTATTTTGTACTGAGATCTTGGGTAGGCATTCAGCACAAAAGCTAAAGATGTAATTGTTAGAAAGGAGAATAAAATACGCTACACAGACAGAGGCCTAGGAGAGACCCTTTTGTTTGACTTGACCAGAAAGACCACTTTCTTGCAGTAGACCTAGGGCAGTGATGGTGATCTTTTATAGCTTTCAGTGACACATCCAGCCAGCTACTCACTGTGCCTTAGATTTAGCACACTGGCCTGTGCTGTACTTTCAAAGGAGTGGAGAAAAGTGGTAATGAAAGGAGTTGCTGTCATGCGGAGATTGTCAGAGCAATGGGCAAAGGGGTATTGGGCTTGCTTACTGGGGAAGGGGAGGGCTCTGTCAAGGACAGTGATCTGTCACAGCTGCTCGCTGCAGTCTATCTGAGAGAGGGGGGAGAGATGCAATCTTGGCCTTACTTTTCTTTTGAAAAAAGAAAACATAAACCCTATAAGATTTTTAAGAGAAAGGGTCTGAAGTGGCTGCAGTGACAATAGCCTCCTTCCTTCCGAGATGAAGCAGTTTTGGTCTCTCAGTGAAATTTTGATTTCCTCTATGTTAACCTAAAATCGTTCTATAGGAATACATATTATATGATCATACAGAACCACCGGGTAGCATACTGGGTAGTTTCCGTGAGCCATAGCTCTCCCAGCCCTGCCTTGGATTCTTTGTTTCTTGGCTCTCTTGGCGCTGCCCATGGAGGCTTGATGTCTTCTGCATCATTTTAGGTTGTTCCAACACCATATTTTTCTTTCAGCACCCTTCTGAACACTCAGTCTATTATTGCTCTGCTCTGGGTTAGATCCTAGAGATCTGAAAGTGAGTTAAGCACAGCCATGGCCTCTAAGAAGTTGTCAGCCAGAAGGAGAAGAGTGAGCTGGCATGCAAACTAACAACTGAGTTACATGATAAGTGGGAAATAGATGAGCACAACGTGCAGGAACTCCACAGAAGTTCAAGTTATCATGTGTTCCTGGAGCTGACACAATTTGTATGGTGGGGGCAGTGGGACATGTAAATGAAGGATAGCATTTGAGATATGGATGTCTAGTCCTGGCCCTTGACTGAAACTTTTCCCTGGTGCCCTCAATTTTTTGTATAGATGCACACCTCCAAGTAACTTTACTAAAACACTTCCAGTACAGGAATGTACATAGTATAGTTAGGAAGTAAACTGGGGCTTGGGACAGTGTAAATTATAGGAGACTTTAACATCGAAATGTGTATCATATGATTATTTCTTTTTCTTTTCTTTTTGATTTTTGATTTTTGACACAGAGTCTTGCTATGCAGTTAGTTCTCATAGTGATCCTCCTATCTCAGCCTTCCCAGTGCGGGGATTATAGGCATGAATCACCAGGTCAGGTTTCAGGGTTGGCATAGCATGAGGTACCAGGAATCAAACTTGGGACCTTGAAATTGCTAGGCAAGCGCTTATGTAGCTGAGCTATCTCTTCTGCTCCACCTGATCATTTCTTAAGGGACCAAGGACCTGTATAGAAAACCCATTCTTTTTTTTTTTTAATTTTAAAGATTAAAAAGTAAAAATAACAATAAAACATAGTTTCAAAATATAGCCTAGGGCGGGGAGCTAGCTCAGTAGAATAAGCTCTTGCCTGGTAAGTGCAATGTCCTGAGTTCAATCCCTGGTACTTCAGGGGCAGGGGGGAGGCCTATAATGATTCTTTTCTCTTGTCTTGTTACAGTGTTGTTTAATATGTGAAATTTTTCTATCTGTAGTAAAATCACCTGGGAGAAATTAAAACCAGGAAGATGACTTCCAAATTCTGCCCTGCCACACAGTCCTCTCTAAAAAGAAAGAGCTTAAGTAGCTGGGCTCCCTTCTCAAAGGAGGATGGAAAAAATGCAGTAAGCACAAAACAATATTTCATGATGATTCCACTGCATCAAAGATGGCAGAACACCTATATAACACTGCAATGAAATTTAGCTCAGGGCTATAGACTGTTTTATAGCAAAGTCAGAAACAACATAATTATATTCCTGCCACACCCACTATTAATGCTTAGAAATTTTAACAATACAAAATGCTTTACAGCATATGAAAAGTAACTATTAGAGCAGAGAAAAATATAGTCATTTTGCAACTGACGGTGTATTCTAAAAATATTCAAGAAAATAATCTTTAAAACATTAACAGCTAATAAGCACATTTAAAAACTAGGTAGACAAGCTAAGAAATCCATACATGAAAGGAACATAAATGTAAAATAACAATAATAAAAATAAGAGACAAGATTACAAAAATGCTAAACTTAAGTAGATATAAACATAAAGAGATATTATAGTTCTTATTTGTAGAGATAAAATTTTACTCAAGTCTTTTATTTATAATAAATAAACACTCCTAACTCATTCATCTATGCCTTCCAACCTATGATTTGATGTAGTTCTAGTAAAAATCACTAATGTGCTTTGGAAACTGGGAACATGACTCTTAAATACATTTGGAAAAAACGGGAGTCAAGACTAGATAAGAACATTTTGGCAAAGAAGCACAATAGAGGGAGACTTGCAATGTCACAAGAGAATTATTTAACAATTTTGACTGATTAACTAGCAAGGAAAAAAATCATTTAGGCTGTCACCTTATATCAAGGTAAATATAAGTACTTCTATGTAAATTAAGTAGTTTAATCTTAAAATGGCATTTTAAAACTAAAAGCATAGTACCATTAGAATCATTTTAGAGTGGTCAAGGACTACCATTACTAAAATAAATACCACAGTTGATCAACTGATAAAGAGCTACTTTTGGCTCACAGTTTTGGAAGTTCCACTCCAAGATGTGTTAAGTGTGCTGCTCTTGGGCCTGTGGTAAGGAAGCATAATTAGGCAGGAGCAGTGGGAGAGCAGGAACACTTCCCCCCAGTGGCTGGAAAGCACAGGGATAAGGGAAGGAGCCATGGTCCCATGTCACTTCCCTGTGACACTGAGTTGGGAGGCCAGCCTGTGAGGTGAACCCCAGATCCAAAGGCCAGCAAGGATTATGGGCACAATTGCTAAAAGAAAAACTCCCAAGAGAAAATTTCAATGACTTTTTTCCACAAGAAATTGTAAAAGTCAAGATTTTAAGACAAAGATCAAACTGGGGAGATTTTACAATAAATTTTACAATAAATATAGCATTGATTTCTTATAAATCAGTAGGAAATCTAATACCTAAATATAAATGCAAACTAGGTATATAAGCATATTTTGTCAAAGTGGAAATATGCATGTGTAATTGAAAGTTTGTAATATATAAGTTTCAATGAGATATAATTCCTTACCTATAAAGCTGGCATTTTTTCTTGTAATTTTATTTTATTTTAAAGAGTGAAAACAGAAGCAAAAGCAAATAAAAAGGCAGGTAGAAACAGGGTAACATACATCAATATGTACGCTATGGATTTTCAAAACAGAAATAGCTAGTTAATGGTTTATATTATCTGTTTTTATCATCAAGTTATTTGCTCAGGTTAACAGATATACTTATGCAAGATCAGGGAAATAATTGAATATTATTTCTTGCTTTCAAGAAATCTTAATGTATTTTATTGCTTTTAATAAGAAATAACACTGAGACAGCTTCAAAACACATTAGTGGAGGCTAGTGAGATAGCTCAGCAGTCTAAAGTGCCTGCTTAGGCAACCTCAGGGACTGTGGTTAGATCCCTGGCACCATATGCTGTGCGAGCCCCACCCCCAGGGCAGGCTGAGCTGGCCATAACATAAATAAATAAAATTTAAAAAATAAAAATGAAAACACATTAGTGGGACAGCCACAACAATTAATAAATGTGTATTGTTGTCTTCATAGTAGTAGCTCAGAATACAAGATGCAGACATAATTTTTCTATACATACTTGGTACAAATATTTCTTCTGATTGAACTAAGAGAAAGTAGTTGTATAGATAGAGCAATATTCCATAGTAGTAGTGGGTTATCGGCAGAACTGCAATGTTGGAAGCTGTTGACTTGAGCCTTTTACAGCTCAGCATACTAATATGGCTTTACCCTTTATGCCTCATAGCTAAACTTTTCTGCTGAGTGGTAAGGCCAAGTTAAAGCGAGACCTATATAACAAAACATATAATTTGCCTATCTCACAAGGTTAGTCAAATCCTCTCAGGATTTACCTTGAAATCATATGCAGTGTTTCCTAGAGCTTTGGTCGGTGTCAGACATCTGGATGAGTCATAGACATTGCTTGACCAGTTTGCTCTCTGAAAGCCAGAGAGAATATTTTCTTTCTAGGTGATTCTCCTTCAGCACAATGTACATCATCAATCCCTTTCCTCTGTGGCCCCATCATCTCCTGAAACAGAAAATTTGGGACATCACTGAGTTATAGAACCTGTTACAGTACAGGTTCTCTTATGTCCTGAGTCATCTGTGACCTTGAAGGGCTAGGGTCAAAATATTGGCTGTCCTTGTAGCCCTTCTCTAATTTTTGGTCTGCAGACTTAGGTTCTTAACCCTCCAGAAGAGCAGCTTAGTGATACTATCACTCTATTAGATAGGTACTTGAGCTTATCATCACTATCTCTCTAAATATTAAATGCCTCAGATTTAAGATGGAACCAGTATTTTCCATCAATCACTCATATTCTGATAAATTCCTACAAAATGTGATTAAAAAAACTGTTACACTTCTTGCACATAAATTTAGAGCTCTAAGCATATACAAAATTGAAGCAAGTCAATCCTATGGCATTTTTCCCTGTCTCATTTTCTCATTAATTACTCTGTTTTCTTTCAAAACATTTACTTGAGAGAGTATAACAATGATTGAAATTACAGTAGAAGCAGCACACATCTAGAAATAGCTGGCATTTTTAAAAACAGTACTAGTGAGGCTGTCACAGTCACATTCAAACATTAACAGGAGCACTAAAAATTCATACAGATATTTTGGGGAGCAATATAACACCGTATGAAAGACCTTTAGAATATTCACTTCTGAATTTTCTCCAATCTAAAAATATGCATTCTATGAATCTAACCTAAAGAAATAAATGATATTTGGACAAAGATGTATTGGCTTTATCCGCTTAGAGATGGGCACAAGCAATAGAGCAGGATTCGTCTTTCTCCCACCATCTCATGGTGTATGCCCGGGCAAAGAGCAGAAGCTCAGCTGTATTACCATTTCCTACGGTGTGTCAGCACACACTGCCACCACCTTTCCCTTTAGGGCTCACAGAAGAGGTAAGTTAGCCCTTCATCTTCCTACCTGGCCCCCCACAGTTCGAGATGGCAGAGAAATTATGAATTATATTTCAAGGTTTTAATTTTTTGTCTTTGAAACACGGACAGTAAAATTTATATCAACCACTTCTATTTTTTAAAATTATTTTTTTATTGTTTAAATTTAACACGGGTTATATTACATATTTTCATCATCAGAGATACATATAGGTATATAAGATTGATCAAACAATTAAACATTAACCCTTCTAAATCAACATTATTTTTTTTCTTTTCCCCTTTCTTTTCTTTGAAAGTTGACATATTGCATATTGTCCTCACAA